>CAKAKR010064131.1:0-12522 GCA_916700685.1 Adelosebastes latens | reverse complement strand
CCCCCCCCCCCCCCCCCAGGTAAATACTGTTAGCTCTGTCAGCACTATGCAGTTGTTAGTACTGTTAGATGCAAGCCACTGGCTCGCTGTCGCCATGTTGAGAGCTGTTGAGAGGCAATAGAAATTCTCCCAGTCCGGTATTTAGTACCTTTTATATACTATGCTTTCCTGTTGCTGTACTTAACACATAATAACAAATCCATTTTTACTGTATGTAGCAGTTTTTTAGCAGTTACAAAAATAAAGACTATCTCCCAAATATTTTCACCATTCATGATAAAATAACAGCACTGTATCTACTTTTGATGTATTTACCATCAGGTGTAGTTTTCAGTAGTGGGCACACATGGAAGCAGCAGAGGCGTTTTGCACTTTCAACCCTCAGAAATTTTGGAATTGGCAAGAAGTCACTTGAACTCGTCATCTTGGATGAATTTACAAATTGTGCAAAAGACTTCAATAGCTATAAAGGTAAATAGTGAATTCAGTGATACATTAAGAATGATACAAAATGACAAAAAAATACACAATTTATATCCAATTTTCTGTTTCATTGTGGAGGTAAGCCATTCAATCCACACCTCGTGATCAACAAAGCTGTCTCCAACATCATCTGCTCCCTGGTTTTTGGTCATCGCTTTGACTACAGTGATGAGGAGTTCATAAAACTGATAAAGTGGTTTGATGAAGCTCTCGAAATCGAAGGCTCCATTTGGGCTCAGGTACAGCATTTTAAAGCTTTTTATGCAATCTTGCTGTGTACCATCATTGTACAATACCATTCTCGTTTTGTTTATCATTCATGCCAGTGGCTCTATTTGGGCACAGGTGTTACATTATGCAGTACACACACAGCTCTAAGTGGAATATATGGGATTTCAATATTTGATATTGATTGTAATAGAAAATTGTTCTCTGAAATGCCTTATCAATGTGTTATTGTTCCTATCTGCTCTACTCTGCAGCTTTACAACGCGTTCCCTCTGCTGATGAGACGTTTGCCAGGGCCACATCAGACAGTCCAGCACATCTGGGACGATGTAAAGGACTTCATAAGAGCAGAGATTAAGGAGCACAAACAGAACTGGGATCCCTCAGACCAAAGAGACTTCATCGACTGCTACCTGAATGAGATTCAGATGGTAATTGGCACTAGATGTTGCTTTGTTTTTCTTTTACTGTGTTCAGTTCCTGTGAACATCATATCTTCTTGTTTTGCACCTACATCAGAACTATCAGCTGTTAACATGTTGTCCTGACACAACCTTTCACCGTGGCACAACTCCTGGCTGCTATGTGTTGAAAAGTGCAGAGACCTGATTTGAACTCTTGCCATGGCCTCTGCCTTACAGCACTATCTCTTATGGCCTTACCTCCAACAGCATACACTCCTTTAAATCTAACAAAGCAAATCCTTTTCAATATTTATGATACAAGGTCCAGCATAGATTCAAGGCTTTTTACTTTGATCAATTAAAGGTATACTATGCAGCAATTCTCGCTTACTGTTTGTAAACGCAACATTCATAGTTGGCCTGTCTGCTGTGGCCTCTCTGCTCTACGTATGTGTGTTTCACCCCTGCCATCGGTCAAACAGACCGACAGACCTGCAGCCCTTTATACATCCATGACACAGACAAAGAGCAGAGGAGAGAAACGGAGACAGAGATGTAACCTGGTCACTATGGGCTTTTCTCAAACCGGAAACTCCCCACTCCAACTCCGTGACAGAGTGAACTCCGTTTGTAGACACACTCACAGCTGAAAGAACCACCCTTCTTTAAGATGTAGGGTATAAATACAGCTTCAAGCTTTGGGACGAACTTCCCTCTCTCCGACGGACATAGAAACTGTTGTAACGTTTCGTAACCACGGTTTTGTATCAAGCGGCAACTGTTATACACAGCACTAATAATAAGCTAAATAAGTAGCAGTGTGGGCAGTGAGGTGGCAGACTAATTACATTCACTCCACATAAAATAGGCCTTAAGTCTATGAAGAAAAATCTGAATCAGAATCCGGTTTATTGCCAGGTAGGTTGGTGTTTTGGTGCATAAATAAGACACATAAATATAGAATATGAAATAAAATACAAAGAAAATATTTGCACAGTTGCATGTTGCCTTAAGTCGGCATCGATGCAGGCTCGCTCTTGGAGGGTTATATAACCCATTTCAACTCCCCGCTAATTGGTTTGGGATGGCACTTAATATGGTGGACTCTCCACGCAGACTGGGTGAAAGTGGGTAGGTGGTGGTTTTAGAAAGGCCCTACCTTTTTATAAAGTCCTGACCTCATCTGCGTGCTCTTATTGACTGGGGGCTACACACTCACTACCCAAAGGTTGATGCCCTGAAACAGCAAAATAATAAGAAAAGAGAAAATACAGGCAGAGGGTAAGACATTGCCACACCCTTCTAGTGGGTCATAAGTGATGATTGAGAGGGATTACTTTTTTATTATAGAGTATACATTGTTTTTTTGGAATTTCCTGCGTAGGATACTTTTAATTAATAAATGATTATAACCCTGGCTGTAAGAGCGCTGACATGCAGCTGTTCCAAATTGTTTTGCAGCATGTTTTAACACATGTATTTTTATATATTCTCAGAGAAAAGGGCAAGCTGACACTACTTTTGATGAGGAAAACCTGGTTATATCTGCCTGGGATCTGTTTATAGCTGGCACTGAGACCACATCCACCACCCTGCGCTGGGCTTTCCTCTACATGGCAAAGTACCCTGAGATCCAGGGTAAGAGCACTGACCAAGCCAATGAAGCTCTTTGTTCTTATTCAGTACTGTGTAAATAGGTGATACCAAAACAAGTTTATTGGTGGAAATTTGTAGGTGTAAAAATTAGATGCATCATGTAGCTACTTTTACTCCCAAGTTGACAGATATTGTGCAATCACCGGTGCCCTTCACATTTATGACTAATTCTGTGCAACAAACATATTCCTGTAGAACATACAATATTTCCTCTTATGACTGGTTCAAGGTTGCAAATCAACAGGGACACGCGTCATTCTATTCACTAATGTGACAGTGCTGCATTGTGCTTCATCTCTCCATGAGTCTTTTACAGTCTGTTGATGAAATACTGTTACAACTTCTGTCTATTCCCCTTCTTCACAGAAAAAGTCCAGGCTGAGATAGACAGAGTGATTGGTCAGTCCAGACAGCCGTCCATGGAAGATCGTGCAAGCCTGCCCTACACTGACGCTGTCATCCACGAGGTCCAGAGGATGGGCAACATAGTTCCTCTCAGCGTGCCTCATGTTACCAACAGGGACATCCAGCTGGGAGGCTACACAATCCCAAAGGTCAGTTCTCATATCTAATTTGTATGTCACATACACGACTATGATGCACCTTTATGAATTATTACTATTCCAATCACCAGGGAGTTGTAATAATCCCCAATCTGACCTCGGTGCTGTTCGACAAGAATGAGTGGGAGACGCCCGACACCTTTAACCCAGGACACTTTCTGAACGAGGAGGGCAAGTTTGTGAAGCCAGCTGCTTTCATCCCGTTCTCTGCTGGTGAGGAGCAACACAATCTCTTGTGTTATTAGTGTCTTTACCTGTTTATACAGGAGCCTGGAGCCTCTCCCAGCATCCCAGTAATAATTGACTGGAAGTGTTGACACATTCATGATTTCTTATGGAAGGCTGTTGACATGTTCAGGCCAGGCTGGTGAAGTTTGTTTTGGGTTTGCAGAGGTGGTTATTTTTTTTTCCACATAAAGTTATTTTTCTGTAAACCAGTAGGCAGGAAAATAGATTAAGTGAGGGAAGTGTCTATCATTACTTTTGCCCTACTAGTGGGCACCAGCAGAACCTAACAATGGTGATGTCTGACTAATGATTTTGGTGAACCTCTGACCTTTTGTCTAGACCTGAAATCAGGACAAAATCTATAATGTTTACCAGAACAGTTAACAGTTCTACATCCTATAAAGGCCTTACAAGAATGACTACTACTGTTATCTTAAAGGGGACTCTGTGTAAGAGTCAGATATTGCTTGTTAACAGTGACACCTGTGGCTGTTAAGTCAACGACAGTCAGCGTCCTGTTGCTTGCGCTTGTGCTCGCACTACGTAGACGCGAGTATCGATCAAAACAGTGAGGCGACACACACAAGACTGAATGTGATTGACACGCATCATGTTGATTAACGTTAGCAACATTAGCCAGCTAAAAGTACAATATCACTATATATTTCACATACTTGGCAGTAATGTTAGCTTACCAAACGAAGGTCCCTCCATGAATCGAAGGCCTGGCCGATGGTGATCCTAGTGTTAACTTTTCCTGCTTCAGCCTCCCGACTGTGGTCAGAAAGCACACGGGAGACACCGTAGTTTTGGTCTCCTGGGCTGGAGTTGATAACGTTACTCGCTCCTGAGTTAACCCGTCAATCCACTCAGCCGAAAGGAAACAATAAAAGGGAAACTTCTGTTGGTCTTGAGGAGCTGCAGCATTTATTTCTGCTCAAACTACAACTTCCACTGTACATTCACTTGATATTCTCAAAGCTAAAATAACTCTCTTCGGCTCCGCTGTTCGCTTGTTTTCTCACACACTCACTGACGCTCTCTCTCTCTTGCTTCACCACTCACTTATATGTGTAAAAACGTACAAACAGTCCCCTTAAATTAGTTTGATCTCTGAGCCAAAACTGTCAAAGAAATGTTCAGTTTGTTTTCCTGTCTCAGGTAAGCGGGTGTGTCTCGGGGAGAGCTTGGCCAAGATGGAGCTTTTCCTCTTCTTCACCTCCTTCATGCAGCACTTCACCATCTCCATGCCTGCTGGGGTGAAGCCTGTGATGGATTTTCGCCTTGGCGTCACTCTGGCACCACTTCAATATGAAATCTGTGTAAACTCACGCTAGGAGTAGCTCTGACATATGAAAAACACTTTAAAAGCAAAACGATTTTTTTCTTTCGTCAGCACGTATGACTTTGTCACTGTGACAGGTAGGGCTGCAACTAACGATTATTTTCATTGTCGATTAATCTGTTGATTATTTCTTGATTAATCAATCAGATGTTTGGTCTATAAAATGTCAGAAAATTATGAAAAATGTCGAACAGTGTTTCCCAAAGCCAAAGATGACATCCTTAAAGGTCTTGTTTTTTGATAATATTCAGTTTTCTATCATAGAGGAGTAAAGAAACAAAACATTTTTCACATTTAAGAAGCTGGTATCAGAGAATTTGAAAAACAAATTCTCAAACCGATTATCAAAATAGTTAGCGATTAATTTAATAGTTGACAATTAATCGATTAATCGTTGCAGCTCTAGTGACAGGGTTTAGTGAATATATCAAACTGATATTTGCCTTTAAAATAGATCACAGTGATTTTTAAGGCTAGTTTAGCTTAGCCTGGCTCAATTGTTAAATATTTTTGTAAATCACTTTTTTATTCACAAAGGTGATATGAGCCACTTTGTCTTTCTGTTGCCTTCTGTCATTAAAGTCTAAAACGTGTGATACATCTCAAAAATGTGTGTTACATTTTGGATTTGTAACTCAGGCCCCAGAGGATATTGAGGTCATTGATATTGACAGCTGTACAACGCATGTCCTGTGCTGAGGAGGCGTCTGCCGGAGCCACACCACACTCTTCAAAACATTTATGGTGGAACAAAGGACATGGTGAAAACAGAAATCTATAAGCACAAGAAAGACTGGAACCCCTCTGAGCCCCGAGACTTCATCAACTGTTACCTGAATGAGATTCAGAAGGTGGGTGGACACTATTTTGATAATTGATTAATTGTGTTGTCTTGAAAAAAGTAATTTTTCAAGCAAAAATACCAAAAACTCCTCATTCTCAGCTTCTCAATTTTAACGTTTGCTACTTATCTTTGTCGTAAGCTGTGATATCAAAATGAACGGCTTTGTGTTTTTGACTGTTGATTGGACAAAATATATATATTAACGGAAATGTTAATAATAATCCAACTTTGTGCAGCAGTTTGTGGGAGGTGCTGTCCTTTTTCAACATGACAACGAGGTCCATAATATAATGTTTTTTTCCCGCAGTCTGATGATAAAGCATTTGAATGCCCTGCACAGAGCCATAATCTCACCCGTACCAAACACCTTCTGGATGAACTGGAGCGCAGACAGTGAGTTAGTCCTCATCGCCCAACATCAGTGCTTGACCTCACTAATGTTCTTGTGACTATACTGGAGAAATAGCCTTCTGTGGTGGCAGTTTCTGTTAAAACAAGACACAAACCAAAGTAACAACTTGTCTTTCAGTGAATTTAATAAAAAAGCCATACATTAATAACTAAAGCATCTGCAGATGGACTCACGAGCACAGCCACCTGTTGTGGACTGTGGCAAGTGAGCCCCGAATACAAAGAGTAGTCAGTATTTATACATTTAAAGCATAACACGAAGATAAGTGCAAAGAAGAAAAGAAGAGAAGGATAGAAAGTGTATCAATGCGTCAGCACACAGCAGACAACAGAGCATCACAAGACATAACAAGTATTTCAGCAATCTGTTGTTTGCAGTTACAGAGAACTAAAATGTCAGGTCACTGTCCTATGGTGACAAAGTTGAACATGTGAGGCCCTGAGATTGTCTAAAGGTACAGTGTTAAACTGCAGATATGAAAATTGCCATTACAATTCCCAGAAGAGTGGACGCTGCTATAACAGCATCTTAATGACCAGGGTTTGGATTGAGATGTTCAACAATCGCATATGGGTGTAATGTTTGGATGCCCGCATACCCTGTTCATGTACCCACATACTGTTGGCCATAGTGTAGAGTTTTCATAGTTAACTTGCTTAGTTTCACTCAATTCCTGGATGTCTATGAGATCATGATTATGTTATTTGATCCCATAAACATTCAACAATTGAGCCAAGATAGCCTAATATTGCTGTTTGACATAACTTCAGACTACACCAAATACATAAAAAAGGTCTGCCCTAAGGCATTTTTTATTTTCTTGACTCTGGGAAACTGGGAAAAACAGTGAAATTCCCCAAAATACTGGATCTCTTAAAGGTACTATATGTAACAATTTACATGTATTAATCGCTTTGTATTGCCGTTGTGTGAACAGATTGTAATGTAACTTAAAAGCGGAGACCTTCCCCGATTTTTCTCGGTTGCCTATAACAGCCTGCGGACTGATTTCTATGTAAAGGACTCGGGACGGTTTTGCTTCGTAATGTTAGCTGATGAAGTAATTTGCAAATGGCAAGGTAGTTAGTATCATGGAGATTGGACATTACAGATAGTAAAGGTGATATATGATTGTAATGTAATGTCACGTCACTGTTTTGGCCGATGTCCAGGATGATCGCTCGCGCCTACGGAGTGCGAGCACGAGCAACAGGATGCTGATTGCAGTTCACTTAATGGCCACCGGTGTCATTGATAACAAGGACTTTCTAAAAGTTACATATAGTCCCTTTAACTATGTCAAACCAAATCACACACATTTAGGCTATTCTATGTGATCTTTTGATAACTAATGTAATATTTTTTCGATTTCGGTTTGGAGCCACCCTGGTGAGGCACGCCTCCCACTTTGAAAGCCAGTGGTGTAGATCAAATTAAGCTGTAATGTGAAGTGCTACTTGGGTATAGAGACAAGAAATTATTTTCTTGAGCGTGGCGGCGCTTCAACACAAGTTAAGATAAATTAAAAAAGACACAGACAGAGAGGACTGGGGATCTTGGTGGCTGCTAAAACATGTCTTTATATGATTGTACTATGAGTTGCAGGTTAAATTAGGTAAAAAGTCCTACATGCCACTTCTATGGATTAAGAAGAATTTAGCAAAGATAGGATTAGAATCAGAAATCATTTCTTTTATATGTGATAAGATTACACTTTGCCTTATTCACACCATACAACACATTATATTTCCTACCGCTAAGTTGGAATAGTTGTTTTAGGATCACTGATTAACAGTGTTTGATACCATTTTTCCATGTATGAAGAGGGCAGAGTCCAGTGCAACCAGAGTGATATAGGCTCATGTTGAGACAACACCAGCTTTTTATGTGACAGGAGATGCAAGGAAAACACAGGTTTAATTTAGACAGACTTGTGCCTTCGATATCAGAATGGATTCAATCTTTTCAGTATTTGGATCTTATGTTGACTGGGATGTCAAAAGTCTGCTGCTCTTCACTGCAGTTTTCATCCTCACTGCAGATTTTATTAAGAACCGTCGGCCGGACAGCTTCCCTCCAGGACCCCGGGCATTCCCTATTGTGGGCAACATATTCACTGTGGATTACAACAGGACCCATGAGAGTGTAACACAGGTAACGCATGTCAAAAATGCAACATGTCAACAGATAGGACTGCTTGTGTTTTCTGTTATATGAAGCACAATTCTCTTCTTCCTCTCACAAATTCTCTCACAGTTAGCCGGGATATATGGAGATGTGTACAGCCTACGAATGGGCCAGACATGGATCGTGGTGTTAAACGGGTTCGAGGTTCTTAAAGAAGCTCTGGTAAATCAGGGAGACAGTGTAGCGGACCGCCCATATCAAGCTCTGATACAGGACATAGCCCATGAACAAGGTGAGAGGATGTAACACACACACAAATGCAAAGCCTGTGTATCTGACTATATTTACCCAAGGGGACATATGATGTACTTATTATCATTATTTAATATTTAATGTGTATTCATTTACATATTTCTATCTACTTAATTTCATCTACTTTTTGTCTGCTATCAGGTTTAATTTTCAGTAGTGGGAACGGATGGAAGCAGCAGAGGCGTTTTGCACTTACAACCCTCAAATATTTTGGATTTGGCAAGAAATCCCTTGAACCCGTCATCTTGGATGAATTTACATATTGTGCAAAAGACTTCAGAAGCTATAAAGGTAAATAGTGAATGCAGCGACAAATTAAATGGATAGTTCAGGTGTTCAAGTGGGGTTGAATGAGGTGCTTATCCATAGTCAATGTATTACCTACAGTATTCTGTTTTTGTTAACTGCTTTGAGGCGAGTATAGATAAGTTTCAATTTGAGTTAATTTCCCCATCGGGAAGGGCTGTATGACGGCAAGATAAAGTGGTGAAAATATTCTAAATATAGCGTACACTTAAATAGATATAGATTTTTTTAGGTGAGCCTTTCTTTTAGGTGGCTAAAATACGTTTTGCTGCTGCCCCCGTCCACAGCAGTACGTTGCTTTGCTCCCGTGCTGGTACTCCTGTATGTTTCTCCAAACTGGGGGCGTGCCGACCGTCGTCTACTGTAGGTACTACACTGACTATGGATAAGTACCTCATACAACCCCACTGCAAAACACCCAAACTATCCCTTTAAGAATGATCCACAATGACAAATACACAATTTACATCTAATTTTCTGTTTCATCGTGGAGGTAAGCCATTCAATCCACACCTCATCATCAGCAACGCTGTCTCCAACATCATCTGCTCCCTGGTGTTTGGTCATCGCTTTGACTACAGTGATGAGAAGTTCATGAAACTGATGAAGTGGTTTGGCGAAGCTCTCGAAAAGGAAGCCTCCATTTGGGCTCAGGTACAGCATTTGATGAAATGTTAATACTGTGTATATCGTTGTGTAATACATTCCTCTTTGTGTAATTTTCTTCTTTGCTAATAATAGTAATATGTAGTACACACACAGCTCGAGATATTTGGTAGTGATTGTAATAGGAAATCTTTCTCTGAAATACCTTATCAATATGTTATTTTTCTAATCTGCTCTACTCTGCAGCTTTACAACTCGTTCCCTCTGTTGATGAGACGTTTGCCAGGGCCACATCAGACAGTCCAGCACATCTGGAGCAATGCAAAGGACTTCATAAGAGCAGAAGTTAAGGAGCACAAACAGAACTGGGATCCCTCAGACCAAAGAGACTACATTGACTGCTACCTGAATGAGATTCAGATGGTAATTGGCGCTACATGTTGCTTTGTTTTTGTTATACTGTGTTCAGTTCCTGTGAACATCATCTCTGCTTGTTTTGCACCTACAAAACGTTTCATCATGGCTCCACTCCTGGCTGCTGTGGGTTGAAATGTGCAAAGACCTGATGTGCACTATACTCTGCCTTACAGCTCTATCTGTTATGGCCTTATCTCCAACAGCATACACCCCGTTTAACCTAACAAAGCAAAGCCTTTTTCAAGATACAGGTCCAGTACAAATTAAAGTTGTTCTACTGAAGTTACCGTCATAAATGATCATAACATTGGCTGTAATAGCGCTGACATGGAGTTGTTCTAAATTATTTTGCCGCATGTAAAGGAACGGTGTGTAACATTTTGGGCGATCTATTAGCAGAAATGGAATATAATATTCATAACTATGTTTTCATTAGTGTATAATCACCTGAAACTAAGAATCGTTGTGTTTTCGTTAGCTTAGAATGAGTCCTTCATATCTACATAGGGAGCGGATATTCTTCCGCCATGTTGTTCCGCCATGTTTCTGCACGTTACCTGAATGCCACTGTAGTTCTCCGACACCCTTGTGAAACTGCGATAACGTGAGAGTGCAAAACTGTGGTATCGCCAGCTGCCGTCTGACTTCCGTTGCTCCTAAAGTAGTGTTATTATGGTAAAGATGGCCTCTGAGCGAGGTGATCACTGTTTTGCACTCGGCAGCTCACGTTACGGCAGTCCTGGAAAGGGAGGCGTGAGCGGAGGGGTACTCAGCCACATCACTACATGTCGCCAAATCATACGCACTACACCTTTAACACATATATTTGTATTTATTCTCAGAGTAAGGAGCAGGCAGACAATACTTTTGATGAGGAAAACCTGGTTACGTGTGTCTTGGATCTGTTTGTGGCTGGCTCTGAGACGACATCCACCACCCTGCGCTGGGCTTTCCTCTACATGGCAAAGTACCCTGAGATCCAGGGTAAGAGCACTGACAAAGCCAATGAAGCTCTTTGTTTTTACTCATAATGTGCAAATTGGTGATACCAAAAGACATTTATTGGTGGTAATAGGTAAAAAATTAGATACATCATGTAACTTCTTCTACTCCCAAGGTGACAAATGTGGTGCCGTCACCAGTGCCCTTCACATTTATTACTAATTCTGTGCAACAAACATCTTCCTGTAAAACATACAGTATATCCACTTCCACAGGAACACGAATCATTCTGTTCATTAATATGGTGGTGCGTCATCTAGTTACTACTGTTAAATACTGTAGCTTCTGTCTATTCCCCTACTTTTTCACAGAAAAGGTCCAGGCTGAGATAGACAGAGTGATTGGTCAGTCCAGACAGCCGTCCATGGAAGATCGTGCAAGCCTGCCCTACACTGACGCTGTCATCCACGAGGTCCAGAGGATGGGCAACATAGTTCCTCTCAGCCTGCCTCATGTTACCAACAGGGACATCCAGCTGGGAGGCTACACAATCCCAAAGGTCAGTATGCAATTTTGATGTCATATACACGACCATGTTGCACCTTTATGAATTATTACTATTCCAATCACCAGGGAGTTGTAATAGTCCCCAATCTGACCTCGGTGCTGTTCGACAAGAATGAGTGGGAGACGCCCGACACCTTTAACCCAGGACACTTTCTGAACGAGGAGGGCAAGTTTGTGAAGCCAGCTGCTTTCATCCCGTTCTCTGCTGGTGAGGAGCAACACAATCTCTTGTTTTATTAGTGTCTTTACCTGTTTATACAGGAGCCTGGAGCCTCTCCCAGCATACACTGGGACCCTACAGTATTCCTCACATAATGATTGGCCTAGAGGAAACTCTCATGATCAGGAAGAGAACACAGATAAGATAGAGGACAGGGATCATAACTGCGATCACTGATCACTGCAATGCCGTCCCTGTAATCATTTAATTTGTTATGGAAGGCTGTTGACATGTTCAGGCCAGGCTGGTTAATTTTGTTTCGGGTTTGCAGAGATCTTTTTTCCACATAAAGCTATTTTACTTTATACCAGGAGGAAGGAATTAAAGAGATTAGGAGTGGGAAGTGTCCATCATTACTTTTGCCCTACTAGTGGGCACCAGCAGAGCCTAACTGTGGTGATGTCTGAGTTATTGTTTACCAGAACAGTTAACAGTTCTATTTCCTAGAAAGGCCTTATGAGAATGACTACTAATGTTGTCATAATTTGTTGGAAAAACTGTTTGTCAAAGAAATGTTCAGTTTGTTTCAGTTTGTTTTCCTGTCTCAGGTAAGCGGCAGTGTCCCGGGGAGAGCTTGGCCAAGATGGAGCTCTTCCTCTTCTTCACCTCCTTCATGCAGAACTTCACCATCTCCATGCCTGCTGGGGTGAAGCCTGCGATGGATTTTCGCTTTGGCATCATTCTGGAACCGCTTCAATATGAAATCTGTGCAACGTCACGCTAAGAGCAGCTCTGACGTAAAAAATACTTCAAAAAGCATTAACCTCTTGTGATTATGTCACTGTGACAGGGTTTACTGAATACATCAAACTGTAATTCGGCTTTAACTTTAATAAATATAATAGTAATCTTGATTTGTATA
>CAKAKR010064130.1:367-14604 GCA_916700685.1 Adelosebastes latens | reverse complement strand
CCTCTATAGTGAATTAAAAAGTGAAAATAAACACTTTTCTGGGTTCCCCTGGTTGAGAACCACTCACAGTATAATATAGTGTACTATAAGGTGTCCATCATGGTGAACTAGAGGTTCTCTGTGGAGGACTGAGAGTCCTGTAAAGGTCCACATACCTGTTGTCTTCCTGTTGGTACCAGAGCTCAGTCTGAGAGTCCATGATGAGAGAAGAAGAACCAGATATTCAGTCCAGTAATCCTTCAATCAGTCTCAGACAGCTAGCATCAACCTACTACAGGAGACACTCAACGGCTCTCAACATGGCGGCCAGCCCTAACAGCTCTACAGCCGTTAGCCGTTAGCCGTTAGCGACGCCGTCATCGGTCGGGATCGGCCTGTTCCCGCCACAAGCGAGGAGAAACTGGGTGTGTCTAGAAGGTAACCCGCAAATTGCGAGATCTCGCGAGACTTGCTGCCTGATTACCTATCCTACTCATGGATGTTTTAGTTTGATTTACAGAAGAACTTCTCTTCTCTATCATACTAACAAAGATTGAAATATTACTCAGTTTTTCAGCAGATGAAATTAACATAATTAATTTGATTAATATTTTAGCAAAATATCATATCCATAAAATGATATGGTTTAAAAGACTACCCTCCTTTTATACTTTTAAAAGGGATTCTATGTAAGATTCAGAAATTGCTTGTTAACAGCGACACCTGTGGCCGTTAAGTCAACGAAAGTCGCTCTACATAGACATGAAGGAGCATCGCTCAACACAGTGAGGAGACACACGTCAGCTAAAAGCACAATATCACTCCATATTTCAGCTGCTTGGCAGTAATGTTAGCTGACCAGACGAAGGTCTCTCCATGAATCAATGCTGATCCTAGTGTTGGCTTTTCCTGCCTCAGCCTCCCGACCGCGGCCGGAGGGAACAGGGGAGACGCCGGAGTTTTGGTCGGAGACGATAACGTTTCTCTCTGCGGAGCCCCGTCAATTCACAAGACACGGGAAACCTCTGTTGGTCTGGAGGAGCTGCAGCAGTTATTTCTGCACAAACGTCCACTGAACATTCACTAGATATTCTCAGAGCCAAACTAACTCTTCTGCAGTGTGGAGTGTGTGCGCATGAACGTGAGAGGTGGAGCGAAAGAGCGAGAACGAGCGCGTTGTGTGAGTGAAAGCAGGCAGAGGAGCAGAGGAGCAGAGGAGCAGGGTACGTCCCGGGACGGAGCGGCTGCGAGCCGAGCTGCCGTTAACGTTTGCTCAGCTCTGATAAATTCAGATCAAGATGTCCGATGACTAAAATCCTTCATTCGGTAAAAAAACACCAAAATGAGGATTAAAACTGGATAAAACCTCAATTTATGACAGACAACCACAACGCTGACGCATGCACAAACGGCATATGACGCCATTGACAGGCGACCAAATGAAACGCACCGTTACCTTGATTTAAATGACAGTTTTCTTGTTATGTTGTGTTCACAACTTAACAAAATATATAACATCTCTAGTCATTTTTAGACCTTTAATAAACTCACCTGTGATCAGCTGAGTAAAACTCTTTAGTGTTTGTGCATTAAGGATAAATTAAACCTTTTTAAATCACATAAATCAGTTTAATATCAATCAGTGCCATTTATACAAATCAACCGGAGTTTAAAACACACTTACAGTAAAATGTTATTTCAGCTAAACTTCCATTTTACATAACTACTGACAACATTATTGATCACGCTGTGCACAAAGAGGAACACACACTGTACACTGGCACCGTCCCACTGAGGCGTATTTACATATATAAACACATTCACTCACATTCGGTCTCACGTTGTGAAGTTGCATTAATTTACAGGAGCTCCACAAACAAACTTAAATACTGAAAACTCTTTATCTTATCTTAATACTTTACACTGAACCCTGCAGGAGTGAACAGACTCTTGTAAACAAACATTAGATTTAAATCCAGACTGTGAACGGACTCTGAATCATTTAATGATTTATGACGCGTGTTGTTGACAACGAGCCTCATGCAAGAACCTCCGGTACAAACACAGAGAATGTGTTGCATTCAGGAACTCTCTAGGATTTAGATTATGAATGAAATTCACGAGTTCTGTGGTACGATTCATGAACAGATGGTGAAAAACACGAGAATCACAAAGCTTTACTTCATTTATGTTGTATTTAGGTGATATTTTATAAAGCTGCAACGAGTAGTTGATCAACAGAAAAATAACTATTTTGTAATCAAAGTAATTTTTCAGGCAAAAATGGCAGAAAATTTTGTTTTCGACTTCTCCAATATGGAGATTTCCTGCTTTTCTCTGTTTTATATCATATTAAAGTGAATATCTTTGGGTCAACTTGGACAGTTTTCATTATTTTCTGAAATTTTATAGACCAAACGATTAATCTAAAAAATAATCTGCAGATTAATGGATAATGAAAATAATCGTAAATTGCAGCCATATTATTTAAATGTTGTGCCCTCGGTGTAGTTTGTTTTACTAAAGTTAATTACTACATGGGACCTGATGATTTGTTTTGTTTTGTTCCGTTTGCTTTGTTTATTGTTCTTCATTGATTTACTGTAAGATGTTGTTGTCTTGTGTTGCATGATGTTGGAGAAAATTAATAAAAAAAAAAAAAAAGAAGATAATCACAACCTGAATTAAGTTAAGAGTTTAAATATGTTACTACATTAAAATTAAGTAAAACAAAACGTATTGGTGTGCTAAGCTCCCTCTGGGTCTGTATGAAGGTCTCTGTTCACACCTGACAGTTTAACATGTCATTAAATGTGTTTCTTCTCGTCTTTTCGTCTCGTCACGGCCTCCTCCGCATCAACCTGAAGGGGTTTATTTCACAACAACGACCAGCTGGCTGTACATGATCCCTGACAAAACACTGATTTTATACATGAAATAAGGACGGCTACTTAATGGTCAAGTAGGACTATGTTCAGCTTCTTCTATGTCTCTGGCACCTCATCAAATAATGAGCAGGCCTGTAATTCATAGTGGTGCAAAGTCGTAATATTATGAGAATAAAGTCATAAGTTTATAAAGTAGTAATTGTACGTGTTATTTTCTTTTTTATGATGTTTGTTGACTTTATTCTCATAATATTACGACTTTTTTTTCTTGTTAAGTTATGACTTTTGTTCTCGTAATATTACGACTTTCTTTCTCATAAAGTTATGACTTTATACTCGTAACATTACGTCTTTTATTCTCGTAAAGTTATGACTTTTGTTCTCGTAATATTACGACTTTTTTTCTCGTTAAGTCATGACTTTATTCTTGTAATATTACGACTTTCTTTCTCGTTAAGTTATGACTTTATTCTCGTAATATTACCACTTTTTTTTCTTGTAAAGTTATGACTTTATTCTTGTAATATTACGACTTTTTTCTCGTTAAGTTATGACTTTATTCTTGTAATATTACGACTTTTTTTCTCGTTAAGTTATGACTTTATTCTCGTAATATGACTTTTTTTTCTCATAAAGTTATGACTTTTTTCTCATAATATTACGACTTTCTTAAACGGAAACTCAAACGAGCGAATAACAGTTGAGAGAGTTTGGTGGATCCGACTTGGAACAGAAACCTCACGGTAAAAATAAAAGAGAGGTTTATGATGAGAAAACAAAAATGTTCTTGCATGAGGCTCGACGTGTTCAGTTGATTCACATTGTTGTTATAATAATCCTAAACAGCTCTGACTGTTCTGAGGCTCACTGCTAGTTAACATCGTACCTGAACTGTGTTCAGACTCTCCATGATCCTGAAAATCAACCATCATCAGCCAAATCGAGGCTATAAATCATGTGTTTTCCAGCTTCAGAGCTGAAGTAACCATCTCAGTGTTTAGCCTGCAGAGCCTCTTAGCACCAGTGTTAATCCTTTACTTTAGAGAAAACAGTGCAGAAGCTCATCCTCAGGTGGCGGATTACTTCCTGTGTGTGTCTATTGTGCCCAAAGCAGTACCTCAAACGCCTCATCCTCATCCTCCTCCTCCTCCTGCTGCTGCTGTGAAGTACAAAATGATGTCACAAAACCAATGAGACACATAAACTATCGCTGTACAAATACATTTCATATTTTACAGTTTTTTTGTTTTCCTTCTGCTTTGTGCTCGTCTGGCGGCTGGTGATGATGCGTTGTGTGGACGCAGCGGTTACTGGATGCCTCTGAACAAACACATCGCAAACACCATGGCGAAGAGCTGCAGAGAGAACAAGACAAACCTCAATGAGACGTCTTATCCTACATACTGTATATATTTACTGAACATAACGGGCCAATCAATAACAGTTTAAGTGTACGCTATACTTAGAATATTTGCTTTACCTCGCTGTCAGACAGCCCTTTCTGACGGGGAACTGAAGCCGTAATTATTAGTGGTGCAAAGTCATAATATTATGAGAATAAAGTAATAATATTATAAAGTAGTAATTTTACGTGTCATTTTCTTTTTTTCTAGTAAAGTTATGACTTTATTCCCGCAATATTACGACTTTCTTTCTCGTAAAGTTATGACTTTATTCCCGCAATATTACGACTTTTTTTTCTCGTAAAGTTCTGACTTTATTCCCGTAATATTACGACTTTCTTTCTCGTACAGTTATGACTTTATTCTGTAAATCTCCGATTTCCAACGGAACTGAAGCCGTTATCTATGCTCTCTTCAAAGCCACCAGACTCCAGTGACAAAAACAGTAATTTTACCTCTCAGAAGACGGTAGTAGCTGGTCTACCGCTGCCTCGATCGGTTAGTTAGTTTGTGTTATTGTGTGACTTTGGGGTTTTAAAGAATTAGTTCGGATTCACCAAAGTCACACAGTAACACAAACAAACTAACCGATGGATGCAGCGGTAGACCAGCAACCCCCGTCTTCTGAGAGGTAAAATTACTGTTTTTGTCAATGGAGTCTGGTGGCTTTGAAGAGAGCATAGATAACTTCATACAACCTCACTACAAGTAAAAATCCTGCATGCAAAATTTCACTTAAGTAAAAGTACAAATTTATTTAACTATAAGTACTTACTGGGGAGAGAGTTATATTATTATATATATCGTATTATGGGAATATTATTACTGATGTTTTAACACATATCAGCATTTTGAAGTTTGTTTGTGTTATTGTGCGACTTTTAAAGTTGTTTGAGCCATTTTATAAAATAAACACAATAATTACAACATGTTAAATCTGCCAGATGTGCAACTAAAGCTCTTTGGGTTGTAGATAAACAAGATGTAATGGATGATTCAGGGTCATACTCTTGTTTAATATGCATTATATGTCCTTATGTTTCAGTTTTGACGAGATATTCCCAAACCATTTTTCTTCAAAGCTGACATTTAATGGCGTCAACGTCATAAGATAAATGTTTCCTGTAGTTAGTGAGTAAAGCTCATCTTATACAGTCTTCATTAAAAGACATTAATCTGATTAATTTGGTGTAGAAACGCGTCATTTTTTAGATATAATCTGTAGTTAACATCAGTACGCTTGTTTTCTAGTCATTTAAATAATCTACATCACTGTCCTGAATCCCTCACATGACAACAATCAATAAATAATTTCATATAAAGAAGAGAGAAAAACACAGTACGTACTTCAATAGTGATCACCACGATGGCCAGAGCTCCTGCTGTGTAAATGTACGTCTCAAAGTAGTCGACCATCGCAGAGTAGCAGCCCTGCAGGAACCAAACACACAGATATATATATAAAGGTTATGAACCATATTTAATTATTCTGACATTGTGTCTAGTTTGTTTTTAAACGTGCATGAAAGCAAGAAAAACATCTGTGTTTTAATTTCACATTAACTTCTTTGTAAGTAGGGATGCACCGATACCCGATACTAGTATCGGGTATCGGGTCCGATACTGTGCTCATGTACTCGTACTCGCAAAACGGCTCCGATACAACGGCACCGATACCACTTTACGGCAGCGTGACGTTAACCTCTCGTCACCATCTTTCGGGTCCTATCGCACGCGCTCACACTCCACCTCCCCGACGGTGCGGGCGAGACGAGCCGCAGGTGCGCACCGGCCCTCACTTTCATTGCGCCACGGGGTTTTGCATGCACATTGTCCACGGCCCTGGGAATAACCTTCGCCCCGAGCCTTTCCAAGCCGACCTAGAGCCGGTCGCGGCGCACCGCCTCGTATGCAGGACTCCCCAGCCTGCCATGTGTCGCTCACACCCTCCAGCTGGCTGTTAACGAGGGTCTTTAGACACAGAGAAGTACTCGTATCGGTACTCGGTATCGGCGAGTAATGTAAGTACTTGTACTCGTACTGAAAAAAAGTGGTATCGGTGCATCCCTAATTATGAAACAATATGTTTCATAGATGGCAGAAGTACCTCAAGTCTTTACTTTAATTAAATATATCAATACTACAACTCATTAATTAATGAACTCAGGAATATTTATTAACTAAATAAAAGAAATGTTACTAAAAAACATGTTTAGATAACGAAAAGAAAAAAAAAGGTGTGAAAAATTGCCATAAATCAGGAGAACTGCGGGAGAATTGTGACCCCGGGAGGAAACCGGGTGAAGGCGATGAACAACAGGAGTCTCCTGGTAAAATGGTGAAGCTTGGCAGGTATGTTAAAGTGTCTTCCAGGTGGTTTTGCCCTGAGGTGAGTACATTTCTCAGGACATGCACTGGAGTGTGGAGTGTTTTCTGTGATGACCTTGTTGTGTCTGAAGACCACGCTGCCGCTCACACACTGCTCCACGCCGACGTCTCCGGGGTAACCGTTCCTCTGGCAACAGGCCTCAGGGACCATCTTACTGGGGCTGAGGAGCCTGAAGAGGCTCTCCTCGAAGTCCTCGGGGCCGCTGACGCCGCAGCAGTCGAACTGTACAGAGACAACGTG
Source organism: Adelosebastes latens (assembly GCA_916700685.1). Classification (NCBI taxonomy): domain Eukaryota; kingdom Metazoa; phylum Chordata; class Actinopteri; order Perciformes; family Sebastidae; genus Adelosebastes; species Adelosebastes latens. Next base: position 7,705 of record CAKAKR010064130.1, on the reverse strand, counting down.
GAAGGGCATGTTGAAGACACGGACGGTCACACTGGGCTGATTTAGTATAAGGTGGTAAACGTTGTAAAATGGATGATTCACCGTGGTCATGATGGCGTTCCATGTGGACGTGAAGACGTCGGTGTTGTTGTGACCTTGGTAGTGACGCTTCAGCTCCCTGCTGAAATACTCTCTGGTTAACTGGACAGAGACACAAACACAGTAAACAAGTAACCAGGGATCCATTCAACTCTTAAAGGGATAGTTCAGGTGTTTCTCAGTGTGGTTGTATGAGGTTCTACTCCATAGTCAGTGTATTACCTACAGTAGATGGAGTCTGGAGAAACAGACAGGAGAATATTACGTCATCATGGCTTTCGCATCGTGCTAGAAGGCTCCGCAAGTTGACGCGGCGCTTGCTCCATGGATGCATAAAGAGAAGTGGATACAGCGTTGGAGGCGGGGCCTCGTTCATTCCTATGAGAGTTGCTCAGTGGAGCATGAAGCCAAAACGGCTCGACTTCCGTCTGGAAAAGTACCTGGATCTTGGGCACATGGATCATGTGCAGTAGCGTCCGCTCGATCACATGACTCGGTCACGGGGTCTCAACGTCACGCCGTCGTCACGGCTTGGCGCTCCAGCCTCGGTCTGGGTCTCATTCACATGAACGGAGGAAGGGAAATAACTCTGGATTCAGCTATTAGTGCGTTTTACAACTTTAAAAACTTAATTTTTTAAATAAGGGCTATTATAGTGTTCATATTGGGAAGTTGATTCACCTCAAAAAAAAATATTCGCTGAGTTACAGACGTCTTTTTCCCAACGTAAGTAATCTTTTGGGCCCAATGACATCACGTTAGGTGTCTAACAGCAGTACTTTACTTTACTCCCGTGCTGGTACTCCTGTCTGTTTCTCCAGACTCCATCTACTGCAGGTAATACACTGAGTATGGAGAAGTACTACAAAACACCTGAACTATCCCTTTAAGATGGTCGGTCTGTTATTAAACACACACTTAGCCCCTGTAGTTCAATCTCAACCTTTTGTTAAACTTTTTAACCTTTTAAATAAAAGATCAAATGTGCATCAAATATTCATGAGCCTCCCTCGACCCCCCCGTTCACACATGAAGACTCAAACACTGGACCCAGCCACCGAGACGCAAGAGTCAAACGTCTCTCTGGAAACAGAAGTACGTAAATTAATTTCACTTCAACAACTTAAAAGTAGATCAAACTGAACTACTTTGTTGTTCACCTGTTTAGTGGCAACATGAGGAAATAAATAACTGCTCAACTTCTATTCTGACAGAGATTACAAATATACAAAGTAAAAAAAAAGATTTCTATTCTATTGTCATATCCTACCAAAGGGGCCTGCGTTGAACAATAAAATATTATAAATATAAGTGTCTATTTGCTTCTATACTCTATATTTGATTCAGCAGCTCAGCCTTTGACCTCTGAACTGATGAACCGATCCAGAGACGGGACTCACGTTTTCCCTGAAGAGGAACGCCAGGATGGCGGCTGCCAGCTCGGCCAGGAAGATGAAGAGGATCAGCATGAAGAACTGAGACCAGTAGAGACAGAAACAACAGTCGGTGTTAATCAGGGAATAATACTCCAATAATAATAATAATACTCTGCACAGACTGTCTAAACAAACGCTGTATTATGACTCCATATGAATCATAAATATATGTTAATAGAAGTCTCATTCACTGGCTGTGAATAATCATTTGTCTGGTGAAGTAAAGGTAGAATAAATAAATACTGACAGTAATAACATCCAGCTCCTCTAGATGGAGCTCTCGTACTGTTTCTCTCTGCTCTTATATAACTCACAGGGATGTCATGGAAGATGGACATTAACTCTAATTCACTTTAACCACTATTTATAGGCTGATATGAAATCATAACACTTCAATATAATACCAATTAAACAGGCCTTTAACAGTAATTCCCAACTTTTGCATTTGCATAAAGCAGCATATGTGCCCACTCCTATGTTGATAAGAGTATTAAATACTTTACAAATCTCCCTTTAAAGTACATTTTGAACAGATAAAAAATGCGATTAATCCCAATTAAGTATGGACTAATCGCGATTAAATATTTTAATTGATTGACAGCCCTAGTGCCAATAAAAGCAGTAAATCCCTCCGATCAGTAGACGATCGACTCACAAAGAGCAGCAGACACTTGTTCTCCCGGATGGCTCCGCAGCAGCCCAGGAAGCCCAGCAGGAACAGCATGCTGCCCATCGCCAGGATGACGTAGACGCCGGTGAACAGCACCGGGTTGGCTGCCACGATCTCCCTGAAGCCCATCGGGTCCACCAGCACCCAGACGCCAACACCCAGCAGGAAGGAGCCGCCCAGCTGGGACAGAGAGGGTTCATTATTCAGTCAGAGGGATTTCTACAGTACTTCAGATGTTTACTGGACTGGAGGGTTCAGTAGAATTAGAAGCAGGAAGTCGGTCTGTAAACTGTGATGGATGTTTAGAACAGACTTTATTGTGTCAATAATTCTACATTTAATATTTGTTTTTCTCTTTCGTTAAGTTTGATTAACCTGCTGGTTTGTTTACAACCTGTCTGACCGTCTGTAGCTCGTGTTTGTCGCCCCGTTGGATGCAGTTTGAGCTTCACGTTGCTGCGTTCAACATCACTCAGCAGTGACTTTAGGGAGTACAATATCATTAGAACTGATAGAGCCATTAGCCAAAGCTACGGAAATGTAATAAACTGTAGTTTTCCTTTAAATGTAAACTCCAAGACTTCAACAAATATAAAGAATCAAAGTCAGAAAGCTGTTAAAGCAGCATGAAAGTATTGATCCTTGTTCACTACATGAAAATATAAATATAAATATTCTGCTGTCAGTGATTTAGTTGAGGGAATATTGAGTCTTGATAAAGTCTGACTGTAGTTGCCAAACAAAGAAAAGCAAACACATACTGAACTTGAGGTAAAAACCTTTAGAAAACAGGTTTTTCTGTGCTGTAAATGATTTAATGAAGCTTATAGTTTGTATTTTTGGTATGACATAACATTGTAAATATTAATTTATGTATTTCCCCTTAATGTGTTTCCAGTTAAATGTTATATATGACCTTCTTTTGTATCAGTGGCACAGTTTACAGTTCAAAGAAAGAAGGAAATAACAAAACTAAAATGCAACAGGGTCATTCATGTTTCATCCTGTATTGTGTTATATTAACTGGAAACAACAAGGAAAACAAATCAACGTCATTATAATATCACAGGATGGTTTTTCTGATTTCAGTCTGAAACCACAGAAGAAGAAAAAGAAGAGGAGAAGAAAAGAAGAAGAAAGGAGAAAAAAGAAGAAGAGAAGAAGAAAGAGAAGAAAAGAAGAAGAGAGGACAAGAAGAAGAAGAAGAAAGGAGAAAGAGAAGAAGAAGAAGAAGAAAGGAGAAAGAAGAAGAAGAAGAAGAAGAAGAAGAAGAGGAGGAGGCGGAGGAGAAGAAGAAGAAGAAGAAGAAGAAGAAGAAGAAGAAGAGGAGGAGGCGGAGGAGAAGGAGAAGAAGCCGTGAACTCACGAAGATGAAGAAGTTGAAGATGAACATGAGGTACTTCATACAGCTGAGGCAGTCCCCCTCCATGGCCGAGCCTCGAGCTGAAACCTCCCCCTGACCCTGAAAACACACAGACAGGCTCAGTTTACATAGTAAATAAAACTAGTAGTAGATATAGAAGGAGTATTAGTATCAATGAGTCAATGGACAGAAAATTAATTGTGCACTATTTTGATAATTGATTCATTTTTTAAAATAATTTTTCCAGCGAAAATTCAAAACATTACAGTATAGACAGCAATATTTAATATTGTCATTTCTTGGAGTATCTTCAAATGCTTCATATCTCTAAAATCTGTACAACCTGAGCTAAAAAGTTATCCAAGTTAAAAAAATGTTTTTAAAGTATTGAAATTGTGTCATAAATCAAAAACAATCTGACATATTTTTTCAACTTTAACTTTAACTTTATGTTCCATGAAGTTCCCGCAGACTCTCTGACTACATCGGAGTGTTATCTGTGGTCGATATGAGCAAACATGAGAAGCCGGACAGAGAAACATGATGAGACATCGTCAGTCACAGTTTTTGTCAGTTCTGAGGACGTGACACCGACAGCCTGTCCCCGTGGGATCGGTCGACACATGGAGGGACGCTGCTGCTGCTGCTGCTGGTGAGGAGGACATGTTGGGCCATGGTGGGGGGTGTGAAGAGGACCAACTGTGCACTTATGGTCCCTGATGGTGTTTACCAGTTAAAACTAACATGCAGCCACCTGTCACAGTTTAATAATTGCACATTTAATGAAGAGCACGACGGCTGTGAGGGAGCTCACTTATTTAGTCCATTATAAGCTTTTTAAATGAGCACGTTAAAATGTCCTTATTTCTGATAAACATTGAGTCTCGTTTGATTTGATGAAGCTTTAATATAAGCGTCAACATCACTGTAGGGTCCAGTATTAAAGCTCTCCAGTGGCTCTATGAGGAAGGAGGTGATGTTAGTCTGCAGAGGGAGGAGGTCAGGTGGATGGATTACAGATAAATGGAGCTAGAAGTAATATCATGCAATTGACAGACATTGTTGATATTGGCATTGGTATCAGTTACCAAGGTATGTTTATAAATGGCAGTGGCATGGCCACCCTACTCACTGTACCTTGCACATGTTTAAAATAAAAACATGAATATATGAACCTGTGTATTATTTGAATAGCTTAGTATTGAATGCACAATAACAAGGTACATTTATACATGGCACTAGTCCCAGTTTAATATAAAACACAATTTTATACAATATATATAGTAGGGGGTCCCTGCTCCATCTCTCCATCAGTTTGGGGGTCCTTGGCCTGAAAAACGTTGAAGACCCCTGCTGTACAGTATATACGTATGCTGTTGTTTAATTTGCAAAAAAAACTGCATTTAGCATAAAACAATATGCTCAAATCATAACATGGCAAACTGCAGCCCAACAGGCAACAACAGCTGTCAGTGTGTCAGTGTGCTGACTTGACTATGACTTGCCCCAAACTGCATGTGATTATCATAAAGTGGGCATGTCTGTAAAGGGGAGACTCGTGGGTACCCATAGAACCCATTTACATTCACTGATCTGGAGGTCAGAGGTCAAGGGACCCCTTTAAAAATGGCCATGACAGTTTTTCCTCACCAAAATTCAGCGTAAGTTTGGAGCGTTGTGTTCAAATGTTATCTTGTAAAATTTTTATTTCGGCGAGAAACTTGAGGCGGATTATCAGGGATTCATAATTAATTTGCAAAAAGCAGTATGCAAACTGTAATAAAGGAGTGGATGTTGAAGTACTTGGGATTTATTGTTTTGCTTTTGTTTTTTACCATGGTATTGAATTGGTATCAAGAATCGTGGAATTTCAGGTATCGACGACTAAGTTTCTGGTATTGTGACATCCCTATACAGTTGTGTCAATTTTAAATGAGAGTATTTGTCTTTTATGTATTTTTATTGTACTTTTATATTGTCTACATTTCCCTGATCTTTGTGCAATGCATTCTGCACGTAATTAGATTTTGTCTGTTTGAAAATATACAATTAAAACAAACATAGCTTTAAATAAACTGTAGGAAGGAGAGTTGTGTTGTGTCCTGGTTGGTTTCCAGGTCTCTGAGATTAAAACCAGCAGCCGTCCTCTGATGCTCCCTTTCAACGCCGCCGACGTGCCGGTTAACACCAGTAATTCCTGCTTATTTACCATCTCGCTCTTTGTGTGACTGTGGCGAGCTCTCAGCTGTGTAAATGTGTATTTACTGCTAATTTAACCACTCTGTGTGGAGCTTTTACTTTTAATGGAGTAAAACGCCGGCTTGCTCTGCTCTCACTGCAATTAAACGCAGGTTTTGCGGCTGCCGGTGCACTCTGGGTAATTGCCGCGTCTTTGGGTGAGGTCAGGGTTAATAAAATAAGGGCATGTGTGTGCCGTGTTGTCTGCACATGCACTCAGCATTATTAGCACATCTTTGTAAATCACTCATGTCAGCACAATTAACAATAACGCAGATAGACGTGTGATTGTGAACAAAGACGGACAAACAAGAATACACGAAGAGCTGTCAGAGAAACAACAACAAGCGTTGTGGCGGCGTCACAGAAAACATGATTACTGTCACATTTACTGCAATCACCGCCATAATTACAAAGATGGAGGCAGAAACAGACGTCTTGATTAAACCAACAGGGGCCATACATGCAAAAAAAAAAAACAGCTGTTACAATTACAAGTAATCATGATTTAATCAATCATAATTAAATTACTACAATTATAATTACATGAAACAGCTGTTATAGAAGAAAAAAACTGTACGTGGTTTAGAATTCACACCAGCTGCGGTTTTAATCTCAGAAACGTTCTTCTTCTTCAGACGTTAACCTTTCAGAGACTGACAGGCTTTCTAAGAGAAACATGTATGAAGTGTAAAGGCTGTAATTTTCTCCTCAGCTCAGCAGGAGACATCAGCAGCGACGAGCGGGCTCCTAAAAGGGTTGGAAAAAAGGAAAAAATGGCCATTTTGCCACCGATGACTGATGTAAACGGTGTCTTTGATTTCTCTTTAGTGCATCAGATGAAACGCTCATATTCAAATTATAATTTTGTTGATTAAAATTTAAGAAATAAGTGATTCAATATTAGTAAATTTGAATTTATAATATTTTATAAACAAATCAAACTGTACCACGATGATCATGAACACATAATAGTTGGTAATTAGCACCCTGAAGCTGTTGTTGTATGACTGCAGATTAGCAGAGGAGGAATAAGTATTCAAATCATTCACTTAAGTAAATTAGATATACCACATTATAAAAATACTCCATTAAAAGTAAAAGTCCTGCGTTAAAACTTTCCCTTAAATCACAGAGGTTTAAGCAACGAAATGTATTTAATAGGGTTGTCACAATACTGGAATTTCTAACTAAATTTAGGTTTAGGCAACAAAAGACAGTTAGGTTTAGGAAATAAAAACTACAACTTCTCTAGGTTTAGGCAAAAAAGACAGTTAGGTTTAGGAAATAAAAACTACAACTTCTTTAGGTTTAGGCAATAAAAACTACAACTTATTTAGGTTTAGGGAACAAAACTACAACTTCGTTAGGTTTAGGCAACAAAAACTACAACTTCTTTAGTTTTAGGCAATAAAAACTATAACTTCTTTAGGTTTAGGTAACAAAACTACAACTTCTTTAGGTTTAGGCAACAATATTACAACTTCTTTAGGTTTAGGGAAAAACTACAACTTCTTTAGGTTTAGGTAACAAAACTACAACTTCTTTAGGTT
>CAKAKR010064128.1:0-29362 GCA_916700685.1 Adelosebastes latens | reverse complement strand
AGGTTTCCAGCTCCTTTCTTCGGCTCCCAGGACACCAACCCGCCCCCACCCCTGTTCCAGGTTAATGGTAAATATATCCAAATACATTTCTCTGTAATGTCATATGATTAATGAAATGTCCAGGCAGAGTTTATGCCTAGCTTCAATTATTTAAACCTTGTTCCTGTGACACTTACAAGCAACTGGTGACCACCTGAACATGAACACCTGATCAATTCAACATGTTAACATGGTATTTCCAGAGTTAACATGTTAAAAATCTCCATAAAAACAGACATTGAATAATTGAGGCCCTGAATGGGGACGTAGCAACAGAGCCAAGGGAAGATGACTGATATGAGATTATGATCCCTCTTTTAAATCTCCTGAATGGGTTCTTCTTCCCTCCGCAGCTGCCCAACGTCTTACTCATTTGAATATGAAAGGGCACTGGAAGCATACATCATGATGATTGATTCTGAGCAGATTGAGGGAAGAGTCATTTGTCATGTTGTGCCTCAGACTCCAGAGCATTGCAATCTGTCTTTATATGAGAAGACCAACACGTTATAGATTTACTAATGAATTAGCGATTCAGAGATCATGATTACACCTGGATCAGAACTGGCAACCGTAGCTATCTGAACACCTGCACCTCACTTATCAGCATTGCTCTGCTAGCCTAACGTACCTGTTCAGCTGATTAGACTGTTGTCAGGCTATTAAATAGGCGTTATCAGTCTCTATAAGCCCCATAAATGTGGGTCAATAGGGGCCTACTACACCCACTAGTAGGTTGTATCACCTATTCACATGGGAGATCATAGAAAGAAGGTATAAAATAACACAACAGCAACCTCTAGTGACCGTAGTAATTATGACAGGAACAGAAGCAGAAGTCAGGCGCTGTAGTATAGATAGTGTGAAACTCCATAAAGGGTGGTGGTCGGGGACGATGGATGGTACACAAAACACTGGGTTTTCACCCAGAAGACCAGAATTTGCATCCAATGTGAAACCAACAATGTGTAGTTGTCTTTGTGTTCGTAGTTATTTGAAACCAAAACACGATGTTTTTCCCTAAACTTAACTTTTTTTTTTTTTGCCTAAACCTAAAGAAGTTGTAGTTTTGTTGCCTAAACCTAAAGAAGTTGTAGTTTTGTTGCCTAAACCTAAAGAAGTTGTAGTTTTTTTGCCTAAACCTAAAGAAGTTGTAGTTTTGTTGCCTAAACCTAAAGAAACCTTTTTGTTTGTGTTTAAAAAGTGACGTTTCATTCAGTTCTACGTGTTAGAACGTGTTGCTTTTAAGTTTCACTTTCACTTTTACAATGTATAGGCGTAGTAGGCCCCCTAAAGACCCACATCTATGGTGCTTATAGCAACTGATAATGCCTTTTTAATGACCTGATAACAGTTGAATCGGGTGGCCTGTTATAGCAGCCTACTACGTGTGTCTGCAGCCTTTCTCCAAAAGTGTCACAGGTTTTGTGAAGTATGCTTCCTGGGCTAACATGCTCGTTCAGCTGGAAGAAGCATGAATGTGGCATCTGTTGTAGTGTTTTCAGGACAGTGTTGGATGTGTGGGATAGCTGGTTGCCTCCCTCATCTTGTTTCACTGTCTGTTTCCTCCATATCCTCTTTAATCCAATGTTGGAATATATTGCTCTCAGATGTAATTATTTTAGCCCGCTCCCAGGCAATAATGTAATTTTCTGTCTTACAGTGATTTTAGAAGGCTAATTTTAAGCTTTCCTGCTCTGCTTGATGTTTCTTTGAACGAGTGTGCACTTCAAGAATCTCCTTTTCCTCTTAGATGAGAGGCATGGGATTTCATAAATCACACCTCATTTCTCTTGTTTCACATTTTATCCTTGGGGGTGTACTAGAGGCTGGCGCGGTTTGATGTGGGGTTTTACCGAGGATGGATGGGATGTATTTCATTAGCCTTTGCATGTACGCTGTAGTACCACTTTCTGCAAGACAGATATAAAGTATAACTCCTGACAGACTACGTCCTCGCAATATCTTTGATTTTTGAAGAAAGTCAAAGTAAAACATAACCTCTTCTTTGTATACATAGACAAATTGTAGATGAACTTCTTTCTGCTGTTCTTGTGTAGAAGAACCGTAGTAGGCTACTTCTTCATGAGCAAATTATCAGTTAAATCTGCAGTTGGTAGAATTGGAGCAAATATGATTTAAAAAGGATATTTTTATAAAATAGTCACTATATCTGTGTCTCTGTGTCCTCCGGTGCTCCTGATGGTATCTGCAAGATTTCACAGACCGGAGGAAAACAACCAATCAGAGCCGAGCTGAAGCCTGCCGTTTCTGAGCAGCTGTCAAATATGTATTGAATAACAATATGCTGAAAGGTTATTATGGAATTTTTGCCCAACGATGCCGAAAACATTCTGCCTACTGCGGGTTTAATTTATCTAGGACAGACATGAATCCACAGCAAGTCCAAGACTTAATTAGGACGAAACAATAATCTATTTTTATCAGCCAAACCCAAAAATCCACCTCGTGTTGGTTTCAGCATTTTTTAAGATTGGATTCACGAGTGTGCTGAGCAAAAAAAGCACGGAGCTCATACACAGGGTTAGTGCGTGTGAGTGGAAGAGACTACGGGAGGAAGTCTTTCACTGTTAAAAAAAAAAAAAAAATACAAGCAGCCATTGCATTTATATTGCACGAGTTGAATTAAATAGTTACATGATTTCTTTCCACTTCAATAAGATACTCAATAACACAAAAATGCTTGAGGTTCAGACAGCTCATGCATAAAAAGCCCTTCTTCTGAATGCATATAAAACTAACAGAGCAGAGTCATTCAAACATACATTATACACACAATTATTGTTGAAGTGGTTTGTTTTGACCTTCAGTCTACAACAGGCATTAACACCTGCTGGGAACCAGAATAAGAATAGAACATTTAGTATTAAAAACTTACACTACATGGCACTTAAGAGACATACTGGAGGTGCTCTGAACTGTAATATTAATCTGACATTTGACAGTGTGATGGAGCTGCGGGCTACGGAGGAAGCCAGAGAGTTGATGTTTTAGTCTGGAGTGTAAGCTTGATCCCAGCCTAACAGCTCTGAGTTGTCCTGGCACAGAAACACAGGAGGTACAAAGAGATGATGGTTTTTCTTTCACCAATATACATTCTGTATGTCATTTTGGTTAATTTATTTCACATATAACACATTACATCCAACGCCCTGCTGATTTCTTCTCATCTTCCAATTATTGGTAATGGACTGAGGACCTCAAGTGGACAGTTAATGAACAACACCCCCCTTTGTGAGAGAAATGTGAAAGAAAAAACTGTCATGTTAGTGGTGTTTACCTGGCTTGACGTAGCTGCCGCTGTCATCCTGTCTAACCTACAACCTTCCCGCACAATTAAAAAACAAATCCCTCTCAGGATCTGGCAGGGGGTTGAATCACTAATAAGCTTCCCACGCTTGCCCCTTGTAGTTTGACCTTTAAGCTGTCGCACTAAGTGTGTTGGTGCCTCGTCTAACCAGCTGGCAAATCTTCAGATCAGCTGTTCATTACTGCAGATGAGAAAGTTTTCATTGGGAGACGTGTATGTTTCTCTCTTTGTAGATACATGCATGGAGGATTAATGATTTTTTTTTTTACGAGATATGATATGACAATCTAATAATAACACAATAAAGAGCCCAATGTAACATGAAAACAAAGAAAACTACTGTGATAGTGTTGCACCCATTAAACATCATTGAAAGCTAATTAGCTGTCAGGGCTGAAGTCTCAGAGTCACCTCATTGAAGTTGAAATGTGCCTTCCGTTGTTATTCACAGACAGATCACTTCCTAGTTTAAATAGCCGCTCATGACAAACAGATTTTGTGTGATCTGCTATACAATATAACAGATTCTTCTTGGATGCCTTTACTTCAACAAGAAATGAAGGTGAATAGCACTTCAAATCTCTCACCCAAGCAATGTGATGCTGTTGAATTGGATTTCAAGAAAGAGCGCTCTCTGTGTCTCTCCCGCCATCAGCAAACTTTGCTATAATAAGCAGATGATGCAGATCAACAGATCAATCTGTGGTCTAATTTGCATTGATACTACTACTGTACTTGCTGGACGTTTCAACCATTTATCCATTACTTGTAACTAACTGAAAGTTGAAAATTTAACTATTTCTACCATTTTGACAACCGCTTATCAGTATCCCAATTTCTAATCTTATCTGGCTGTTTAGTTTCCTCCTTAAAGGACCAGTGTGTAGGATTTAGGGGGATCTATTGGCAGAAATGGAATGTAATATTCATAGCTATGTTTTCATTAGTGTATAATCACCTGAAACTGTTTTCGTTAGCTTAGAATGAGCCCTTCATATCTACATAGGGAGCAGGAGTTCTTCACGGAGTCCGCCATGTTGCTCCGCCATGTTTCTACAGTAGCCCGTGTTTTTATGTTACCTGAAGGCCACCGTATAGCTCTCCGACACGCTTGTGAAACTGCGGTAACATGAGAGGCAGAGTGCAAAACCGTGGTGTACCGTCAGCCACCATCTGACTTACGTTGCGCCTAAAGTAGTGTTGTTATGGTAAGGATGACCTCTGAGCGAGGCGAACAGCGTCTTGGAAAGGTGAGCGGAGGGGTATTCAGTCGGTTGCAATCTGCAAATCCTACACACTGTACCTTTAACACAAATATGTGGATATATCTCTTTTAATCAAATCACAATTTCTATGTTTTGTTGAGTTAAGTTAATTAATTGAGCTTTCCCTCCTGGCAACAACTTGGCAAAGAACCCCTGCTTGGTATCTGTCCTAAAGCCTAGTACCTTCAGTAGCCTAGTTCTCAAAATAAATGGACACACACACACACACATATATATATATATATATATATATATATATATATATATATATATATATACAGATACACACTTTTTTTCCACGTTGTTGAAAGTTGGGTAGGAATGGGTCAGAGGGTGCTTTAATTGAATTTTAAATGCTCTAACTCACGGTGCTAAACAGCTTCTGGACACATTCTGTGCTCGTCTGAAAATCATTTTAAATTCCTCAAAGTTAGGTCTATTTTTTTTCTGAGATGGTCTTCATTTTAATTCAAATTGACTTCTTCCCTGAGGTGCATTTCCTGGAGAAACAGAGGAGGAAAACAGCAAAGTTTCCAGTAGCCAAATGAAACTCACTCGAGCTGATAGCCACAAGCAACCTCATCAGCATTACTACCTCACATTTTACTCATGAAGAGTTCAAATTACATTCAGAGAGGAAACAAACAACCACAACATTGATTGATTGTGGTTGATATTTATGAGTATAGATCTGCTATATAATGATCACTAGCTGGAGGTCATATAGTCATTTTATTCATGAGCCTTGTAATGTACAATATTATTTAACAGATCCTACTTTCTGTACACATTATTCTTTCATTACTGTAGCTCAACAGCTGATGAAAAGAGGTTTATTCATGCTCTGGATTACCAGTGCATGAATAAAAAAGCTGCATGCATGGTTGCATAATCTCCAGGAGAGTTATTGCCAGAGGTTTCAGCTCGACAGTGCCTGAGGTGTGTTTAGTCATTGTGAGGTCTGGAGAGAAATACATTGACTATGCTTTAGTCATTATTAGAGTTAATTAGACAGGAGCGCTAAGAGGATTCTATAAAAGGATGATGAGCTCAGAGAGGTGATGAGCTAAGCTGAGAGGAGAGAGGACCAGCAAACTTCAGTGTTCACATTTAACTTTGTTGGACTATAATTACCTCAAACAACTTAGAATATATGTTAAATCAGGAGGAACAGATGAGTCATTGTGTTTGTGATATGCTTCGACTCGGCGGCGGGATATGGCAGGATATGGATTTCAAAGTAATCGCTGTTGTCATTATAGAGTCAGGGATGCTTTTTATGGTCCTTGATCACAATTAGAGTAGCAAATGGAGATGACACCCCAACTTTTATACCCTCAGTGAACCAAAATCACCCACTCAGGAAAACACATCACGTTCTCATCCCAACTCATCATATACTGACGCTTTGTCAGACCCCTCTGCGTCACTTTTCGATCGAAGTAAATACGTGCTTAAGGAGCCCTCTGCGTCACGTTTTGGTTGCAGTAAACGTGTTCTTAAAGAGCCCTCGGCGTCACATTTTGGTCGCAATAAATACATGCTTAACGAGCCCTCTGTGTCCCTCTTTGGTTGCAAGTGCTTAATGTTGTGAATTAAAGAAAAATACTTGCTTAGGTTTAGGCAATAAAACCATTATAGTTAGGTTTAGGAAAGACCTTCATGGTTGGGCTAAAACTACTACATTTGTACAGTGAAAATGTGACACAGGACACAAACAAACAGCTGATTGTAACTTAACGCACGGGACACAAACAGGATGATGAATGGTCGGTATCTAACGCAGACGGCCGTGACAAAGCGTCGGTATTTGATACCCTGGGAGTTACAATGGGCTGGAAAACAGGGAGACATATTGAGGTGTGTGGGAAAGGATCTGTCCTGACGTACAGTCTACCTATGGCTTCATTTTATATACAGTCAGTCCGTTGTAACAAAACCAGGGTGATTTGATTTTGTCTGACCATCACCATTAAAATTGCAGCTCAATTGTGAGAGTCAAAGCTTTAAAAAAGGTCAAAAAGCCAGAATAACACACAACGGACTGAGAAATGAACCCAGATCTCACATCTTTTGTTGTATTTTGTGAGAAAGACCAGGATGACTGTGCAGTTGCACCAAGGTGGCTCAATTCTTCATCCCAAACTGTGTGCAGACAGTTGCTGAGAGCAGGTTGTTTCATGGTAACATTATTCTTCGTGCCTGAGGCTGATCAGGAAAAAAAGAGCTTATCTGAACTCCACTTCCCCCTCTCAGGATGTCCCCTGCTGGACTTCCAGTACCTTTTGTAGGCTGCCAGATCCAGAAGCTTTGAATCCCACCCCCCACAGATGCTGCTTCAGGAGTCTCAATGGTGGACCAGCTGCATCTCCCTGGAACAGCTAAGTGGGCTGCAACAAATGCCAAGATGCATTACTCTTAAAACACAAATAAATGCAGAGTGATTTGTATCTGTAAGTCTGTATCTGTGCCTCTAATTTACCACTCGTATATCCATCCATCATCTGCAAATAAACACAAACAGCTGTGCAAATACATTGTCATATTTTTACTCAAACATCCCCATTGGCATGGCTTAATATCATTCACAATTCTTGTATATATTTGCAAATCGTCAACTTGGCATTTTTAAAAGGAAATGTATTTGTGAATCTCAACCGATTCGTGTGGATCCTTTTGAGACTGTGAATACCTTTACAAGATAATGTTAAAATGCTGTTATCGTAGTGTCAATCTGTATTCACTGTAGAGGACAGAACTGCATGATCAATGTGATACAGTCGGCTACATTTGCAGGATTAATCCCTAAAAAGCTAAACAGTGACAAAGTGATAATACCGCACACCTCTATGACAGAGCATTAGACATAATGAGGCCAAGAATTGAATGTAAATTTAAAAAAACATGTATTTTGTGAAAAATAAACAGCAAAAAGCAAGCAAAAATTATATTGACACCTACTGTTACACCTGCAAGGTGAAGAACAGATGTCAGGTGCAGTGCCAACTGGGCAAGCAGCTGGGTTGAAGCTTAACATTAATGTAAAATTAATTTAGCTTTATTAAGTCCAACATAAATTCCTTGAGTCTTACGTCAGGCATCTGTATCATTATCAATTAATTAAAGTCTTAACTTCCATCATAGGAAGACTCCACGGATGAATTATCAGCAACATTTTGCAAGTTTAACATTAATCTAAAGTGGTTTAAAATGACGTAATTAAACTTCAGTAAGGCTGGAAATAAAGAGAGGGTGCCTTAACCCTTTCCACATTCAATAAATAATAATATAAGATATTGTACAATTATTATTGTCACAGGGACAGATAAAGGAAATTTTTCCTCACGAAAGCAATAACCCACAGCAGCTATTCTCAACCACTGGGCCGGGGCCCACCGGTGGGCCTCAGAGCGCCACCTAGTGGGCCGCGGAGGTACTGCCAAATGGTTAGATTAACCTTTCAAAATCTGACAACCACTATTCTGTCTTTCAGAGGTTGTAGCGAGCTCAGTTTTAAAGCTAGAGTGAAGATACTGGTATCATATATGGAACTATAAAACCTGATGAATCCATCGGTACCAACCATATCATACTAGCTGGTCATGAAGGAGGTTAAATAACACTCCAAAGTTATGCTAAGTTTTGGCGAGGAAAAACTGTCATGTCCATTTTCAAAGGGGTCCCTTGACCTCTGACCTCAAGATATCTGAGTGAAAATGGGTTCTCTGGGTACCCACGAGTCTCCCCTTTACAGAGCTATATGTCTCGTATGCAGTGACACAGAATGGAGCGTTTTTTTAAATGAAATAGTGATGTTGGAGACAACCCTGCACCAGTAAAAGCTCCAAAGTGTGTGGTGAGGAAATATGACCCTGAATTTTTTTCATAATGGCAGGCAGTGATGGGTTAGGGTAAGCTGAGTAATTATACGGGTCATTGCACATGATAGTGGCATAACACATATTTATAGCCCAGCTTGTCATTTATTTGGGGAGGTGGTCCTCGGAAATTTTTTAACAATCAGAAGTGGGCTTCAAGTTACAAAAGTTTGAGAACCCTTGCTCTACAGCACCTCCCATCTGTCTAACAGAGAACTCTCAGCTTTATAGTTTCTGTCTCAACCATTATACTCTTTTCTCCGTTTTGCTCCTTCCTTAACCTTGAACATGTTGAATTAGCACATCAGTTTATTACCTTATTCAAATTTGTATTTTATGACAATAAAAAATCTATCTATCTATCTATCTATCTATCTATCTATCTATTATACAACATAGTATATGAAAGCATCAATGGAAACTTTTGATGCAGATTATAGCAGAGTTATTTTGTTGTTTATCTTTTTGTTTGCTGCTAATTCTAAATTGAACCAGTAGGCCTAAATTCAGTAGCCTGCTTGTGGCCCCTGGTCCTGGGAGGCCTTAATCCATCAATGATTGACTCTACTGGCCAAAGTTATTGGGGTAACAGTTAATATTTCAAATTTATACATATTAATTATAACTGCTATGCTGCAATCAAATCAATACACTTTGTAATGGTATGTAATTAAAATAGGCTAATTAAGATAATATTAAAAGCTTCCTAATTTCCTTTACTGTATGACCTCAAAATATCAGTCTTCTGTAATGAATAGACTTTAGTAAATTAATATTGGTGGCTATAATGTGACAGTGTTTGGACCTTTCACAATAAAACGCCTGAACTTTGAAAAACAAAGTGTTACCCTGACTTCCTGTTTGTCTGTAGGAGGAGGAGTTATAACAGTCTGTTAGAGACTACAGGAGGACTAACGGACACGGACCTGGGAGTTTCACAGTTTTCGGGGGTTTACAATGCGGGAAACTACACTTTCCCAAGTCAGCTGACATTATGGACAACTATAATAACTATAACTTTAGGATCAAACACAGCTAGTTGGACTCACTCAGTGACGCAGCGTGTATCTATAACGACCACTAGGATTCAACCTGCTGTAAGTTCCTCTGTTTGTTCGCTGCTCAGGCCGCTTCTCACTATAAATACTACTTAGTATGTTTAGTTTTTACACTGATTTATCCCTCTAAATACTTGATAAGCTATATTATTATGTAAAGAAGACAACTCTTGTGACTCTTTTTCTTCTTCTACGGTTTAAAACTCATCCAATGAGTCATGTGATGAGTCTCGTTGTCTCTGCACACTCAGCTCATCTGTTTACATCAGAAACACCACAATAACCCTTGTAAACTGTTGTTATGCATGCTTTAATGTCTATTTACTGTATATATATATCTTTCTGGTTATCTAACAGAGACAACTTCCACCATGGTGCAGGAGTACCAGTCCCCTGTCCGGGTCTACAAGGTCCCATTTGAGTTAATAATGGCGGTGAGTAGCCTATATGTGTTTATATTCACACAACTTCAGATCAGTACTTTGCAGGTGAACTAAACTGGAGACTGTGCATCCATCCATAGACAGTGTGGCTTTGACCCCTTACACTTTAATCACATTCTGCTCTAATAGAAAACTAAAATATTATAAACATAGCAATATAAAGATTAAACAGGATTCTCAGTTATGTTGCAGATTATACAGGAGAACCAGACACTTTGAGAAGAAAACCCTCTGCAGCCTTGTCTGCCTCTCAGGGTCATCTGTCTGTCTCCCGCTTAATATATACACTTACCTGCAATGAATGCTTTGTGTTGAGTGAATGGGCAGAACATACTGTATATATACACTCTTTTATACTGATGCTGTGGTAAATACCTACAGTAATGTGAAGGGGATTCTGTGAGAAAGCTGCTTATTCAACTTAAGCCTTTATAACTGGTCTAGAGGTTAGCTATTTTATGTGAAGTACTGGTAAAGGTACACATGTTATAGAAGCATCTGTAGCTATAGGGATGCACCGATCCCACTTTTTCAGTCCCGATAACAATAGCAATACCAAAATGTAACAAATAAATATATAGATATAAATTTAATGAATTATTTATCATTAAAATAATAAATCGTACACCGACAATTCGGCAAAAAAATCTTAAAAATTAACATTAAACCTTTTTAATGCAGCAACGAATTGTTCAATACTTAAAAGGGAATTAAAATTCGGTAAAACTTCATTTTACAGGTCCGCAAATTTCATGGTAATTAGGTGATAATTAGCAAGTAACCTATTTTAAATTTCTTTGGAATTACTGCCAAATTACCCCAAGATTTACCTCAAGATTTATCGAAAATTACTTTATTATAAACATTATTTAATAATTATATGCAAAAATAGCATATAATCGTTAAAATAGGGCCCTCGGGCTTGAGAAGCGGCTGTGCGCTGCTCTTCGTCGGAGGTGGAAAACTAATAGAAGACACTTCTGATCAGACACAAATCTCACCATTGTGTGACTTATTTTCAACACAAATGTAACCTGGTAGCTGATGTCATGATTCAGGGAGTTTTTTAAGAAATTTCAAATAAGTTATTTGCTAATTATTATCTATTTATCAACAGACATGGAAATAAAGCATATCAATTAACTTTGTGTTGTTAAATTGTTAATTTAAATGTATTAAATAAATTACCAGCTATAGGGAAATAGCGGAATATAATGATTAAATAATGTTTATAATAAAGTAATTTTCGATAATTTTGAGGTAAATATTGGGGTAATTTCGTAGTAATTCCAAAGAAATTTCCAATAGGTTACTTCCTAATTATTACCTAATTACCATGAAATTTGCAGACCTGTAAAATGAAATGTTACCTAAAATTCCAGCATATAATGTATATAGTATATAAACATAGCACTGAATTTAATAGATCGGTCCCAATGTCACTGATCCGATCCAGCTATTTGAGTCAGTATCGGCCCGATATCTGATCCAGTATTGATATCGGTGCATCCAGGTCAGGAGTTCTTGAGTTATTGTGTATTATTGCTCCCGTTTTAAACAAACTATTGGTAATATTATATAATACACCTTGAATTTCTGGACTGAGTTCGTCAGCTGAATATTTTCTAGCTATATTAATGTAACTGTCAAAGTATTTATTGCTGTAGTATTCAACAGTTATACCAGGGGAATGCACTTAAATAGCAATGTAGATCCCACTTTCCAAACATTTACTCGCCATATGATAAACTAGTGGAAAATGTCCCTGTCGCAACAGGAGCTCTCTGTGAAGCAAAAGTAGGACAAAGGTAAAAGAAATGTACATTTCCACGAGTCTGTTTTCACTCTCTTGCTGTTTTTTCTTGCTCCCTGCAGTTACATATTAAGCCAAAGACTTATGCAATACATCCTCAGAGCAGGGGTAAAGACCGCGATGCTGCGGTGACACTTTGCAGACTAGAACTCCTTCACCAAGCGGTCCAAGTTGACACCTACACAAAGCTTTATTTCCAATGAAACATCACAGGTCTATAATTAATCTTGCATCACTGAATGTTATTGAAAAAGATCTCAAAATAGGCCTTTTGTGAAAAGTAAATCCTGCGAAAAGATCCAGGCCTCGACAGCCTAAAGGAGAGAATCCAGTGAATAGTCTGCTCCCATTTATCTCTGGGCTTTCTCATTAGTGCCCTTGGCTGATATTACTCCAGCTAACAATCAGCGTCCTGGATAGTACTGAATGTTTAACCAGTGACATCATTGTTGTTCCTTCCATGACACATCTTAATATTTCCCTGCATTTGTATGTAATAGATATGCAAAGCTACCTGCGCATGGTTGACACCTACAGAACTGCATTTAATCAATAAAGTGTCTTGCTCCACATCCATTAGACTGTTATTGGCACGCTAATGTGAAATATGACGGTGGAAATGTCCACTGACAGTTTCTACTCGGCTCATCTTTTATATCCTGGGCTCCCATTATGCTTCTATGCTTATAGCTCTGAGAGGAATACGGAGGACAAAGACATCAATTTGTCTGCAATCAGTGAAACATATTGTTACATAACACCAGTCAATGCTGCTTATTCATCAAGGCGACGTTTCCTATTAATTTGCTTAGTTGATAAAGTCATCTAATTGATTATCATATGCTGTGCTGTATCAATACAAGAAGAATGTATGTGTGTGTGTGTGTGTGTTGCTGAAAGACCAGCACTTAAAGTGGCAATCCTTAAGATTTCAGTCCTTGTTGACTTAGAATTTGGCTGCGTCCGAAATCACATGCTACGCACTACGTAACAAGTGTACTAACGTTCAACATACTTTTTGTGTGAATGAACACTAGTATTTTACTTTTCGGACGCACTTTGCAGTAATTTACGTCGTCACTTCCTGAGAGCTTCCCTGCCGGTTGGAGATGTGTAACCATGGTAACCAGTGCCAACCTCATGTGACCAAAACGATGATTTGTGAGAATCATAAAGTCTGAACTAATTTCAAAATATATAACACCTAGCAAAGTGAAATCTTACACTACAACTGAAGCGTTATTGATGTTAGAGAGCTGTCCGTCAACGTCTGTTGTCACTACCACGTTGCATTATGGGATATTTATGCCAGTGTAGTGTCCAGTGTTTGCATACTGTAATGTTTTACTGGACATAGTAGGCAATTCGCGTACTATTGGTTTCAGACATACTAAAAAATCTCACTTACTGTTTTAGCGTACTAAATAGCATGTTAGTGTGGAATTTGGGATGCAACCATGAGCTTCAAGTTTTCAGAATTGTGTGCATAGTTACATTTTTTGTGTGTATACTAGGGCTGCACTATTAATCGAATATTAATCACGATCACAATTTTGGCTTTCCACAATTAAATGAGCATGATCGACTACAATATTGACATTTAAAATGCTCCACTCATAGAAAAATCCCCTGCATATCAAATCAAGCGCTTCCTAAACTAACAGCCAGCCACCAGAGGATGATCTAGATGTTTTGGCTTCTCTTTTGGGGAGCTGCCACACCACAGCACGCGCACCGTACAGCGGCAGCTTGTGAAAAACTTTAAGGAATTTTGCGGCTGCAGTCCAGAGTAGAAGATTACTCGTTTTAAACGAAAATGCACTAAACTCAGGTGAAGAACCTTATTTTTAAGTCTTATTTTGATGCAAAGATTTGCACAATGTGAAAGTGAAAGCAGTGCTCAGTTTATTTAATTTTCAGTAAAAAGTTTTGTTTTTTTTATTCTAGGAGATGCACTGTGAATAAGGATCAGTCTTATTTTGATGCAAATATTTGTACATTAGCAGGAATGTAACACAACATGGAAGTGAAAGCAGTCTGTTTATTTAAATTTTAAAGTGCAGTAAAAAAAAACATCTGTTGTCCCTAAAATCAATGAATCGTGATAATAATCATCATCTCCATATTGATCAAAATAATCGTGATTATCATTTTGGCCATAGTCGTGCAGCCCTAGTGTATACAATGGAAAAAAAAAACCTTTAATACAGCATTTTTTTCCGCGAATGTCACCACAGACACCCAGTTTGTGCTATTTTATCAATATCTTTCATCCGTGGACCATACACTCAATCATCATTGTGTTACCTCTTTCGGTAATAGATAGTGACATAACAGACTTTTATTTAAATGAAAATCTTCCAGAGTGACACTTTAAGTGTGAATTTGGAGAGGAAATAAAAATATTGAAAATGCAGTCTTTTATTTGTTCCTTGGTCAGTCTGCTGAGTTACTGCATAAATGTAACAGTTCAGGTTGTCAGTCAGTGGTTTCCACATCTAGGACTCAGAGTACCCCATGGAGAACTCATTTATTGTTACTCTAAACATTGAACAGGCAGCTGTCCGTCTATATCCTTGGTTACTTGTCAATATTTTATCAGCACAGTTACATAGACTGAGGACTATTTTTGCACGTCCTTTAACACCCGCTCAGCGACTCAATCAATATTGACAGGTGAGGTGAGCCTCGGTATCGTTGGCTGTGGACAGATGATCTTGCAGCGTGCTGTGGGCAGTAAAGCACAAATCACTGCTTGTAAAAGCTGCCACAGCAGCAGTTTGTGTTTCTATAAACTGTTAAAGCCACTAACTGTTCCTAACCAGACACAGAAATGATGTGCTGTAAATCTCACGCTGTAGTCCCGAGACCTGCAACAGTATAGTTTACTCTTCTGGCAAATACAAGTGTCCATAATGGGTCCATTCAAAGCAGCTTTTCCTGTCCAATCAGAGAGCTGCCTCACAGTGGGCCGGACAAAAGCAAAAAACACTAACTGGGAACAGAATGTACAGAACCAGGCACACCAGTGCTGCTCCAAAAACGAAAAGTACAACAACAGTATGACATCAAGACTCGAGAATCTGCACATTTCTTTCACATGTGATGTCTTTTCCCCCTCTCAGGCCTATGTGAGGCGGTTCCCAAAGTCCCATCTGATCCCAGTGTTTGTGAGCAGTGAGATCATCAGCGAATGCCAAAGCAAGGACGGATCCACGCTGGTCACTGAGAGGCGCTGTGTGATCGACATTGAGGCCCCACGGCTTCTTAAACGGGTACCTCCCCTCTGACCTTTTACAGAGCAGGAAACAGTCATAGCAGTTGATATAATCTGATAATTTGTTATGAAGAGCAACAATAGATATGTGTCAAGACTGTCAGAGAGAAGCAACTTTAAAGATGGTATTTTGCAGAGGTGTGGACTCAAGTCAGACTCGAGTCACAAATTTGATGACTTTAGACTGGACTTGACAAAATCAACACAGACTTGCAACTCGACTTAGACTTTAACACCAATGACTTCACTTGGACTTGAGACTTTTAACTTGAAAATACTTGAAACCTTCCCCCCAAGCCCAAAGATTAAATATGTTATTTTAAAAGTCTGCCACGAAACAATTCATTTCTTGAATCAACTAATGTTGACATTATTCATTCCCAGCTAGTCAACATCCACTTTGTTTGAACCATAGACTGTATATATCCAACAGCATCCAATCAAGTTGCAGGACAGAACCACGAAGAACTAACGTTACATTACTGAGCGCCAAATTGTAAAAATTATACCAAAGATGATTTTGTCTGCGTACAGAAACACCGCAGTGGTCAACAAAAAAATGAATTTGACCCACAAAAAGTGTCGGTCAAAAATTTCACACGGAGACGCAAATATTATTACCTTTTATTACCATTATGACTTGTTTAGGACTCGAAACTCTGACTTGCCTGTCTTGACACCTCTGGTATTTTGTGGCAATGTTGCATTAGATTGCATGCATTTCAAAGATTGTTTTCATCGACTCATTGAAATATTTTTGTGTAAACCATCAGTTTCTTTTTCTGTATGTAGATTGCTGGCGTAGACTACCTGTACTTTATCCAAAAGAACACTCTGAACCGCAGAGACAGGACGCTCCACATCGAGGTCCGCAACGAGACCTTTTCCAGCAGGGTCATTGTCTGCGAGTGCTGCAACTACACAGTGAGTTTTATTTCTTTGTTGTTGTACTTGTTTTATTGTTTTTATAGAACACTTTTACAATGCCTAGTATAAAAAAGAAGTCACAGACACAGACAAGATGCCCACTGCTGCAAGTGCATACCAGTAAAAACCTTCCTTTTCTATTCAGCTTGTGTATTATTAATCTAAATGATCCTCTTATAGTGTGCCAAATGAGCTAAACACTTGTGTCAACAGGTGGAGTCTTTAAAGTCAATGTAGTGTGACTCACTCCAATAATACCTAACCGGCTGAAACATTTCCACAACATAACCCCCACCAGCAATATTGTTTCTGCTGCGTGTGATTACTTCAGTACATAGAGTCACATTGTATCACTGCTTTTGTACTTGTTGTGACATAAGTGAAATAACAAGTACTGTAACAGGAAGTTTCAGTGTCCATAACACATTTTCATCCTCCCCCACAGGTTCATCCAGAGAATGAGGACTGGACGTGCTTCGAACAGACAGCCAGTCTGGACATTAAGTCCTTTTTTGGCTTTGAGAGCACGGCTGAGAAGCTAGCTATGAAACAGTATGCTAGCAGCATTAAAAAGGTTTGCATCTTTTAATCGTCTTTAACTTTTACATTTGTGGAAATCTACTTAAATTGCGTTTGCCCACAGTATTTGTGTTCTTGTGTTAAGTAGGTCTGTTCTTGCTTTACATGTAATTACCATAGTGTCACATTAAAGAGGACCTATTATGCTTTTGTTCTTTTTCCCTTTCCTTTAGTGTGTTATATAGTTTTTTTTGTGCATGTAAAAGGTCTGCAAAGTTACAAAGCCCAAAGTCCACGCCAAAGGGAATTACTCTCCCCCACAGAAACACTGCTCCTGAACTGGCTGAAACGCCTTGCTTGAAGTCCCGCCTTTTGTTTCGTAGCGTGATGATGTCACCAAGTAACACATTAGCATAATACCTGCCTAGCAGCTAGTTTGGCACGCCCTCAAACAAAGCTAGTTAGAGCGGAGCTGGAGTGGAGTCCGAAGATTTGGTTGAGTTGACCAATCAGAGCAGATTGGACTTTTTTTTGGGGGGGGGGGGGGGAGCTCAAACAGAGCGTTTTCCGACAGAGGGTGAAAAGAGGTGCTGCAGCACAGCCGGTATGAGAAAAGTAAAGCTTTTTTTGAACATTAAAGCATGTTAACATGTTCTAGTAGAAACCCAAAATACAAGTAGGCACCTGAAAATAACCATAATGGGTCCTCTTTAACCTGACGTCTTGTCTCCTTTCTGTGTTATAGGGTAAAGAAATAATTGAGTACTACCTCAGAGAGCTGGAGGAAGAAGGAGTAACTTACATACCTCGTTGGACCCCCCCTGTTGTCTCTGGCACTGCCAGGCTCCAGCTGCTGCCCCGCTCCACTGCCAGAGCCATCCCAGTGAACAGTGTTAAGACTGGACTGGACAGTAAAGACCCGGCCTGTCCCACAGAGCTAGTGGCTGGCTCTCCCGACGGTCAGTGTTTACTCACTAGTCACGAATAAGTATGGAGTAGCAGCCAACAGGGTGAAATAGCTTTAAGTCTGTAATTAATAACAAGAATGTAATAATGGATTTAATGGTGCTATATGTAGTATTTTAAAAGCTGAATATTGTCCTCGAGCTTTTAATCTCAGACCACTAACCCTCTTTTGGCACTAAATGTTGAACAGAAGCAAACAGGGCAAAGCTTACAGAACCAACTTAATTTATTATTTTATCTCATTTTGAAAATGCAACATGTCCTCATACCTAAACGACAGGATAGGTTGTTAGCCAATGACTTCCAAAACAACATATACTATATAACCGTTGGAGAGTACCATCGACAGGTGCACGTTGTGAAGCGGTCGCAGTTTTAAACACGTGGTTGACGTTGTGAATTGAAACTGAAACTACTTGGTTTGGTTAAGGAAAAGATCATACTGTGCGTTCCAATACCCATACTACCATACTATTTAGTGTGCCAGAAAAAGATGTAGTGTGTCCCAATACATAGTATGTCAAATGCAGTATGCTAAAAATACCAGGATGCCCTACTACATCCGGTCGTGTTTTGCAGTATGCAAACCAGCATGCTTTTCTGGCTATTTTGACCCACAATTCTCGACGCAAGAGGGTCAAAGTTCAAAGACACAATGATATGACGAAGTAGTATGTCCCAGTTTTTTGCACACTGCATGCAACAGTACGTACTTTGTAAGGGCAGCTGCAGTACGTACTAAAAGTAAAATGAAAAAAGTATGCGATTTGGAACGTGGCCTTGGTTTGGGTTAAAATTAGTATATTTGTTGTGTAAACTTAGGTTATGCACGCAAGTACGTTACGCCAGGTTATGTTAGGCTCCGCGAGGTTAGGTTCCGTTATGTTACGTCACGCAGGTTAAGATATGTCATCGTGGACTGTTGGTTTCACACGGGACACAAACAGCGGTCTCCTGGGTGAAAGTCCTGGGTGTTGCTGCCGTCATACTCACTTCGGCCACTAGAGGTCTCCACCTAATATTTAACATAAACATGGGTCATAATAAGCTGCTTGCACGGATGACTTATACGGACGTTTTTTGGGTGAGGACGACTTGTATAAATACACTGTAGTATCCAGCTCCTGATGTCTCAGATATATGCATGCAATATGTGCTAACTTTACACTGTACATGTGTTTTGGCCTGCAGACAAGTTGGATGCCGACTACATCAGACGTTACCTAGGTGATTTAACGCCTCTGCAGGAGAGCTGTCTCATTCGACTGCGCCAGTGGCTCCAGGAAACCCACAAGGGCAAGGTCACGTAAACACAAACACAGATTGTTTGACGACAGAGCATTTTTTGTGCAATTATGTAAAATACACACTTATTCCTGGACACTCGCACACAAGCTAAACTTCTGCTGCTCAGCTCTTCCTTCCACACTAGCATGTACTGGAGTTTACAAATAGAAAATGTTAAGCATCCATTGGCTAAAAGGTTAAGAAAATGTTTTGCAGAGTTTTGACGCCTGCTTGTTGCTGTACAGATTCCAAAGGATCAGCATGTGCTGCGCTTCCTGAGGGCCAGAGACTTCAACCTGGACAAGGCCAGGGAGTTCTTATGCCAGTCGCTTACCTGGAGGAAGCAGCATCAGGTGGACTTCCTGTTAGACACGTGGGAGCACCCACAACTGCTTCAGGACTATTACACTGGTGGCTGGCACCATCACGATAGAGGTACCGTGTGAATAGCACTGCCAACCTGCTAACTTTATCTTAACTTCATCTCACTTTCACTTCGTTTCACTGCTTACTGGAGTGAAAATGAGCACTTATCAGTGAGCGTAAAGATAAAGAGGCAGATGGATTAAGTCTTCTGTATTTATAAAGTCCTCATGGGTTGAAATGGCCTGTTAATTATTGACTGTAAAGTCTGAGCACCATCTGTCGTAGCTCCCATGTTTGAAAATGAGTCATTGCTTTTAACAGCACAGCTGATCCACCAGGTTAGGGGGAGGACTTGACACACACACAGGATGTGCCCTTGTGTTGTTCGCATGCTAAATTAACACCTGCTAGAATGGTAAACACCAGCTTTACGTAGACGACAGGGGGGTTCCTAAGCGTTGTAAAAGGCATTATCACAAAAGGATCTGACTGTTGTATAATCTGTGAATTTCTTTGTGTTTTTGTGTGTGTGGTTTAGGCGGCCGTCCTCTGTATATCTTGCGTCTGGGCCAAATGGACACTAAAGGCTTGGTGCGAGCCCTGGGAGAGGAGGGGCTGCTGAGACAGGTGACATGAATACATGCACAAGATTTAAAGGAACAGTGTGTAACATTTCAGGGGATCTATTAGCAGAAATGGAATATAATATTAATAACTATGTTTTTATTAGTGTATAATCACCTGAAACTAAGAATCGTTGTGTTTTCGTTAGCTTAGAATGAGCCCTTCATGTCTATATAGGGAGCAGGTCCTCTTCACGGAGTCCGCCGTGTTGTTCCGCCATGTCTCTACAGTAGCCCAGAACGGACAAACCAAACACTGGCTCTAGAGAGAGACTTTTACGTTACCTGAAGGCCACCGTAGTTCTCCGACACGCTTGTGAAACTGTGGTAACGTGAGCCGCAGAGTGCAAAACCGTGGTGAGGCCAGCCGCCGTCCGACTTCCGTTGGTCCTAAAGTAGTGTTATTATGGTATGGACAGCCTCAGAGCAAGACCAACGGCGTTACCACGGTTTTGCACTCGGCAGCTCACGTTACCGCAGTCTTGGAAAGGGAGGAGTGAGCGGAGGGGTACTCAGTTGGTTGCAATCTGCAACCACACCACTAGATGCCGCCAAATCCTACACACTGCACCTTTAAGCCTTAACATACACATGAACATTTTCATTTAAAATATCATCAGTTAATGCTACAACCTGAATGTGACCCCAGGTCCTGTCCATCATCGAGGAGGGACTGAGGCGCTGTGAAGAAAACACCAGAGTCTTTGGTCGACCCATCAGGTGCCTAAATGTTAATCTAACTTCTGTCAGTGTCTGAATGGCTAACAGCTAATCAGGTATGCACATGCGTGCACATATGGTCATATAATGTCTGTGTTAATGCAGCTGCTGGACTTGCCTGGTGGATCTGGAGGGTCTTAACATGCGTCACCTGTGGAGGCCAGGCGTCAAGGCTCTGCTGAGGATCATCGAGATGGTGGAGGCCAACTACCCTGAGACTCTGGGTCGCCTGCTCATCCTGAGGGCACCCAGGGTTTTTCCAGTGCTCTGGACCCTGGTATGAGAAAAGACCTTTTCAAACTTGACAACATAAACATTGTATATGGGTCCCTTTGTATTTCCTTTTGCAGTGTTTGTTAATGCAGTAGCTGACAGGAAGTAAACTTGGACCAAAGTTGTTGTCCTAGCAACAGAATGGCAATGAAAAGGTCTATACATGTCTGTACTTTTATGTGCAGCCGTTAATGTGGTTTTAATTCATCGTCTGAGTGTGGAAGAATGGATGAATGTTAAGTACACACGCAGAGATTGCATCTTGCTAGGTGCGACATTGTGAATATGAGAAAATGATAAACAAAGAAGAAATGTAGAAGAAGATAATTAAAACCATGCAATATGCAGATCCTCATGGGGGGGAATTCGATCATTGCTACAGTAGAGAAATATGCAATATTGTAGTAATTGTTTGTTTTAATAGCCTTCTGCAAATACATAAAGATAAGCAGTAATATGCTAATATATGAAAATAAATCAAAACAGTAATAAAAGAAGTATTGAGGCAGCACATAAGCAGATTTTAAGTATAGGCTGTTACCGTTGCTACCCAGAGATGTGAAAGATATAACTATTTATCAACTAATAGAAAATTAAATAATAAATGGTTATATAGTATGAGTTATTATGATGATAAAATCAATATAAAATGCACATGCAGATGCTTAGCAACACCATCAACCAGCCAACCTGTTTATTTCTTAGACCTGAATAATTCAAATATTCATGGATTTACTTTGACAGTTCATAACATGTGAACGTATCACGTTCTCTGATGACTCTTGGCGTCTTGTTTCCAGGTGAGCCCCCTGATTGATGAAAACACCCGTAAGAAGTTCCTTGTTTACGCTGGAAACGACTACCAGGATCCAGGAGGATTGGTGGACTATATCGACAAAGAAATCATCCCTGACTTCCTGGGAGGGGATTGCATGGTGAGCTGTAGTCATCAGCATGCTGCAGTGAACATGTTGATTTGTATAATAATAATAATAATGTGTACATGGCTGTAGTCATTTAGCTTCCCGTTCAACTCTTATATACAAACAAGTGGAGACATTTTACACATAAAAAACGTATATTAATTTGAGTTGTCTCTTGTCGGCATTCAGTTGAGCTTGAAGTCTTTTTTTCCCCCCTCTCCAGTGTGACATCCCTGAGGGAGGAATGGTCCCCAAATCTCTGTACAGGACAGCAGAAGAGCTGGAGAGCGAAGAGAACCGCCTGCTGACTGACTCCATCTATAAGAGTGCCAGTGTTTTCAAGGGAGCCCCATATGAGGTACAGCCTCAACCTTTAAATCAGCACACAAATCCACATGCATCAAAGAGCGAGGCTACCTTAATTGTGTTAATACTGCATAAAGGTGAGCGCTAGGGGGTATGGATTATATTCAGTGGAATAGGGTGCCACCTGCTGGAGGAAATTTACATTGCAGGCTTAAGGGTAGACTCCCCAGGCACAGATTGTTTTTCATGCACTGGTTAATTCTGAGATTTAGGGCTATTTTGCTTCCATAACATTCAGACTAGTAGAAAGAAAAAAATCCAAAATACACATTTAGGTGTTTGTTTTACTAAATTGTCTCTATTGCATCTGTAGATTTCTCCTAAATTTACCAAAAGTTAGCATTAGATAAGGCCTCATTTGCATATTTAAACATAACATTTCAGAAAACTTGAGAGAAAAAAGATAATTGTCTTCATGTAAGTCACTAACTGGGGAAGTTTCTATTACATTGTTTTACCCCATTCCCCTGTAGAGTCTTGCAAAATGTATGGAATTTTACAACACATATCTTTAAAGGCCGTTTTCTCAAAATTAGTTTTTTTCTCAGAAATCCAGAAATCTTTACTTCAGTAGCACTTACACATACACACCAAACTTTACTGTTTCATTCCTATCGATATTCTGAAGGTTTCTACTGAGGGGTTTGTTCATATATCATTCATAGCCTGATTTATAGAACATTTTATTCCTAAAAACATGCTGAAAATGGACTTTTTATGGCTGTTGACAGTATTTTCTGATTTATGGAGTGATATAAAGAGATATCCAAAATCCCAAGCATAAAAAACCTTTGACTCTAATATGTCAACAAAATGAAGCAAGAATTTTGAACCTGGCCTTATCCAATGTTCATACTTCTGTTCTGGAAATGTATACAGATTAGCACATACGATTTTGAATATCTAAACAGACATTTTCAGAAAACAATAATTGTCTTAATGTAAGTAATCAACTGGGGGAAGTTTCATGGCAATATCTATTAGTCAAATCTTTTACCCCATTCATCTGATGTGTCTCCCCTTAAAGCAAGAGAGAACCATGTGATGAACTCTGTTTCCTATCTCCTTACATCCTCCTGCAGATGCTGATCGAGATCACCGAGGCGTCCTCCGTCATCACCTGGGACTTTGACGTGTCTAAAGGAGACGTGATCTTCAACATCTACCATTCAAAGAGGGCCCCACAGCCCCCTAAGAAAGACACTCTGGGGGCCCACGGCATCACGTCCCCGGGGGCCGTCAACGCCCAGATGATAGACAGGAACTGGGTGCTGGGCCAGGACTACAGCATGGTGGAGAAAGCCCTCACCTGCAGGGAGGGAGAGAGTGTACAGGTCTGAGAGATTATTCTCAATCCATCTGTCCTTTTTTTTGTTTTAGCAGTTTCAACTAAACTTTGTTTGTCCCTGTTTGCTGTCTGTTGCATCAAAGTAAATTAAATTCTCCACCATTGATCCTGAAGCTTTCCTCTGTTCAAACAGGGCTCCCACGTAACGCGCTGGCCCGGCTTCTACATCCTCCAGTGGCGCTTCCACAGCTCCCCGGCCTGCACCGCCTCCAGCCTGCCTCGCGTGGATGATGTGCTGGCCTCACTGCAGGTCTCCTCCCACAAGTGTAAGATCATGTACTACACCGAGGTGCTGGCCTCCCATGACTTCAGGTCAGTTTATTTATTCTACTGAGCTTTTTTTTCCTCTGGTCGTGTCCTGTATTCTTTGTGTTATACTGAAGCTGTCTTTCACAGAGGCTGCACCGCTCTGGTGTGGGGTTTTTTAAAAATCGATGTTGTGATATTTCTGGATGATAAGTTTTCTTTTGTGTTACAGACATGTTTGTACTTTTTACACCTGTTATT
Source organism: Adelosebastes latens (assembly GCA_916700685.1). Classification (NCBI taxonomy): domain Eukaryota; kingdom Metazoa; phylum Chordata; class Actinopteri; order Perciformes; family Sebastidae; genus Adelosebastes; species Adelosebastes latens. Next base: position 5,433 of record CAKAKR010064128.1, on the reverse strand, counting down.
TATACATATGTTACCTGTTTCTTTGTTACAGTAATGTATAAGGTAGAAAATGCGTTCTATGGTACCCACGAGTTTTTCCCTTTACAGACATGCCCACTTTATGATAATCACATGCAGTTTGGGACAAGTCATAGTCAAGTCAGCACACTGACACACTGACAGCTGTTGTTGCCTGTTGGGCTGCAGTTTGCCATGTTATGATTTGAGCATATTTTTTATGCTAAATGCAGTACCTGTGAGGGTTTCTGGACAATATCTGTCATTGTTTTGTGTTGTTATTTGATTTTGAGTAATAAATATATACATACATTTGCATGAAGCAAGCATATTTGCCCACTCCCATGTTGATAAGAGTATTAAATACATGACAAATCTCCCTTTAAGGTACATTTTGAACAGATAAAAAAATGTGTGATTAATTTGTGATTAATCACGATTAAATATTTTAATCAATCGACAGCCCCAGTCTGAATATTTCTCTTCTGTCTTTTTTTCTGTTATTTCTAGGGGATCCATGACCAGTCTGGAGTCCAGTCATAGCGGTTTCTCCCAGCTCAGTGCTGCCACGACTTCCTCTAGCCAATCACACGCCAGCTCCACCGTCTCAAGGTAGCATCTGCACGCCAAAGACAGCAGTGACCTTAAACTTACTGACATCATCCTCCGACTGTGCCTTTATGCCTCCAGAGAGAGATACTCACACTCTTTAATGAGAATTTGAAGGTGAGGAGAGTATTATGGATATGTTTATAAATAAATACATAAATGTTTTTATTATTATTATTATTTTCGTAGGATCAATAATGTTTCACGGACCTCTGTCTCTAAGGAATTATGTATTTAAAGTATCAGTTTCCTGTTCATATGATGCCTCTTTTGTTTGAATAATAGTAGTGTACATTATAACAAATTCAATGCACAGAGTAAATGTTGAATATCTCACTTGCAGTTACAGTAAATGTGTGTCCATAACACCTGCTGTGCATCTGCTGGATCAATAAATGCAAAATGAAGTGCCTCACACAAAACAGCAGTTTTTACACAAGATGAAATGAGATTTAAAGTAAAAGTATCTGAACAGCGCACGTGGCTTTCCGTCCCCTGAAGTTGCTTTTATTGTCCACAAGATGTCAGTGTACTCTGCGACTTAACTGCTCTCAGGTCTGCAGTGTACTCACCACATATACGTTCTCACTTTGTCTGGTCCTCTAAGAAATGGAAAGAAGAATTGTTTGAATAAAGAATTTATCACAAGCATTAATATTGATGTGTCCTCCAGAGTGTGTGTGTCTTTTACTGGATTTTAGAAAACAATGACTGCAGTAGCAGAGCTGCAGCGGGGTTGTAATTTTGAGTAATTGTAAAGACGGGTTATTCATCATTTTTACAGCAATAGGTGAGATGTTAAGAGCGAGCAGATAATACAAAGTCTTTTTTTTATAATATGCGGTGCACTCTCTAGATTTCATGTAATGTTGTTTTTGGGCTTGTTAAGCTTAGCTGCGGAGTTATCTGGGGCTGCTAATTTGAATGCAATATAGTGGAGCCCCTTGTGATCTGGCACAGGGCCAGGCAGACAACTGATTTACATAAAACTTTAATTTCCATAAACTTATCAGATGCTTCCAGCTAAAGCTTAATTGAATTTCCCTGTGTTGTCTTTTTTTGTCTTTGGTTTGGTTTGCAAACTTGTGTCGTGTTGCTGCTTATCCCCAACGCAATTCACTGAGTCAGGTGGATTGAGTTTTGTTAGGGGTTGATTGAGCGGGAGCCTGACTTCCTGCTGGTATGTCAGGGTTGTTAGAAAAGAGGGAGTGGAGTGACTTTGCCAGAAGCTTATTTACTGAATTACTCAGCTTGCTCTAATGACCTCCCAAGACACACATTGTCCACATAAATAGCAACACCTCTTTCTCCTGATACACCTCATTTGCTATTAAAACCTCCAGTTGCCGAGCAGTTATGTGATTTAAGGCTGAATTATTTTACTGGCGTTCCCAGGGTTGAAAAACAAGGTCTATTATACAGGTAACAACAAGGTTTGGTGAGTTAATCGAATACTCTAAATAATGCATCACCTGTGTGGCTGACCTGACAACCTTGTGAAGGAGGGATGGTAGCTGACCTACAGCCACTAAGCGTTGAGATGATTTATGGTTATATTAGTTATTATTGATCACAGAATTTGTCTAAAAACACACCGTCTCAACAAAAACTGTTGATCTTCACAAAATGTGTCTGTGCGGTGTAGGTTAAAGAGGACCTATTGTGCTCATTTTCAGGTGCATACTTGTATTTCGGGTTTCTACTAGAACATGTTTACATGCTTTAATGTTCAAAAAACACTTTATTTTTCTCATACCGGCTGTGCTGCAGCACCTCTCCAGTCTGCTCTGATTGGTCAGCTGGTCCACTCTGTTGTGATTGGTCAACCCAACCAAACTCTTCAGACTCCTCTCCAGCTCTCCACTCTAACTAGTTTTGTTTGAGGGCGTGCCAAACTAGCCAAATCTGTTACTTGCTGACATCACCACGTTACAGAAGAAAAGGAGGGATTTTAAGCGAGGCGTTTCAGCCAGTTCAGGAGCAGTGTTTCTGTGGGGGAGAGTAAAGCTTTGGGCTTTGTAACTTTGCAGACCTTTTACATGCACAAAAAAAATTATAACGCACTAACGGAAAGAGAAAAAGGCACAAAAGCGTAATAGGTCCTCTTTAAGAGTGTACAGCCATGCTAGCAGCTCTGTCTGGCCGCATGTCATGTTGAAGTTATCGCAATTTCTGACTTGTAAATAGCGTTCACGTCAACTTCCAAGTCCTAATTACGACTGTGAAAATCTGATTTTTCTGAAATATTCAGCCAGGGCAGCAGTAGCTCAGCCCGTAGGGTGCTAGTTAACCTCCTGGGCACTGCCAGGGTGCCCTTGAGCAAGGCACCGGACCCCCAAAACTGCTCGCGTTATATAATAGCTGCCCTAGATGGGTTAAATGCAGAGAGTAAATTCCACTGTGTGCTGTGCTGTGTGCAAAAAAAACAATGTACTGTACACATTGGTGTGCATGAACTCTGACATTTTGATCTGATGAAGTTGTAAAGTTATTACAATTGAGGGGATCATGAATGTGTGCACTAAATTGTATGGCAATTCATCCTAAATGTCAAGACAATTCACTCAAAACCACAAATGTGAACCTCATTGTGGCGCTAGAGGGAAAAGTCATGGGGTCACCAGAGTCATTAGGATACTCTGAGGACCATGAATGCCTGTATAAAATGTCACGGCAATCCAACAAATATCACTTCACATAGACCAGTGAGTATGTTTTTAACCCTTTTCCTCAAACAAGATGGATACATGTTTGGACATAACAAAGTGGATATGTACTGGTATAATTAATCTCATGAGAGTCGTAGTTACTAAGAACTTTACATGGCTGTGCATCAATCCTGGAATAGGAGGCCATCTTTGTAGCTTCTGTGACAAATGCAAATGCTGTTGAGACACTGGGCCTTTTTTATGGGATGTATTTTGCCTCATGTTTGTAAGACAAATGAAATAGGAAACTGGGATGGTGCACAGGTCAGTTTAATGCATTTAAAGGATTCCATTGTGTTGCTAATCATGTCTGCTAATCTAAAAAGTTTTGTTATCAACCACCCATAATGAAAGAGAAATTATAGGCTGTCTAGACTCAACATTTCCACTGCTGTCCAGAACAGTGATTCATGAGGAAATCTCTCAGGAAAAGAGAAACATTTTTGACATCTCATCTCTGTTATCCTTTGGTTGCACTGAGCATTGCACAAATGTGGAATTTGTCTCAGAAGAAACGGGCCTGAAGATTCACTCCCAGCTATATATCCCTGTAAGAAACTGCTCTCTTGATTTAACCTGCCTCATAAACTGCTGGCTGACCGGTGATATGTGAGTCTGGAGAAGCAGTCAATTTAAAATGTTGAATAATACTGCAACCAGGAACGGTAGATCTCTTAATTCTTTGGTGAGTACAGCAGGCGAAGGAGGAGGACTGCATTGGTGATGTGCTGCTGAAACAGTCTCAGACTTCTTGTTACAGACATAAACATTCTTTCAGCCTTCACTGTCTGGGAATATGTTCACGGTAATGACTCATCTTTACTCAATAACACCAGAGGCATGGCGTGGGGATAGTCAACATGGGGCTGATTTTCGGGGGTTGTTTTTTCATTTACATTTCATAAACGGAAAAAAGGTAGACAGGTTTTTGCAAAATAATGACTCATGCACCACTTTCCCATGTCAACATACCCTTTCTCAGCTGCCAAGGTTGAATGATAATAGCACCTAAAAACACGAAGGGTCAAAACCAACAAATCCTGCATGAAAGTGGTTGTTTTCTAATCTGATTTCAATCATGAAATCTTATCAGACACAAGGTTATAGAGTCTCACTGTAGTGGGGATCTTCATTAAAACCTGAGCCTGTGTTTCATCCGCTTCCTTCTGACAATCCTGACCTTCCCACTAATTGAAAAGGAGAGCTCTGGATTAGTGTGCACTGAATTATTTTTACGAGGCTTGACACACTGGATGAGAAACTTTGTCCGGTATTGTTTGCATGTGCAAATGTGAGACCTTGTTTTACCGTCATGTGTGCAACCTGAAACACAGTGACACCTCCTCCTCCATCTGAGTTGTGGACCTGTCTATTTAACTAATCTCATATCGGCTGGGTTGAAATTCATTTTCTGACTTGATTCAGGCTACTACTGGGCTGGGTCTGATTAATATGTCCACAAACAAATAGATACAGTCACATCTGTTTATCTCTGATGCTTCATCGCTCTCATATCTTCTTCTAACATTGATTTTCTCCGCAACAAGAGAGACCATCAATCTAGCTTCAATTTGGGCCAATTTCTGAGCACTGCCCTCATTTGCAAAGAAACTGTCAAGGCTCTGTTTAAAGTCATATGTTGTTTTCATCGGTTTCCCAACATCAGACCTTTTTGTTTTATTTCTCTTGTGTTTTTTGGCTCCCTGACTTCTATAGTTGACATTTCCATTCCTCTCACTCTAAATGGGCGCTGAGCTGTGCAGGTCATTATGGGCCTGCCCTCCTTAAATGTTACAGTGGGGAGCACACATTTATCCAGAATACCAAACCTGAAGTGTAGCTATGGTCATTTCACAATATTGATTACTTGAGGAGAGGTTCTAAAATATATAATTGTGAGTAAGTGTAAGTCAATACAGTTATAAAAGCCAGCAGACACAAAAAGTAGTAACATTTTTGAAAGGTTACACTCCAAATAAATTAGATTATTCAGTGTTCGGTGTTCACCTGATGATGGCAGTCTGGAAATAAGTCTAATCAGTCAATAATAACGTGTTCAATTAATTGATTAGATTGATTAAGATAAATGACTTGCACATGATAATAAAATGAGTTTTGG
>CAKAKR010064126.1:3900-31236 GCA_916700685.1 Adelosebastes latens | reverse complement strand
ATATTCAAGCCACTGCATAGACACATCTGAATATGTCTTATTCTGTTTGGTGTATGCACCTTCATATGTGAGGGCTACAGTGTCTCTAGGCAGGAACAGTGTTTTGAATACACCCATACAGCTGGATGGTAGAGTGGTAAACGCAAACGGGTCAAGCTGTGTACATTCGAGAAATGTTTCACAATAAATGGTGCATGCCCAGCGCAACACCGCCACATCATTAACACACTAGCGGCGAATCTCAGCTTGAAAATCAAAAGTTTCATCACGGACTGTGTCATACCATTGCATGAAAAAGGTTTTCTCACTGTCACACATGGTGTCATACCCATAGTAGGATGGGTCGGGGTATGGGCCATTGTAGTGCTCATTCTCCCTAGTGTTAAACTTGTGGGGAAAATAGCCTTTCTCCAAATCCTCAAACCCCAAGGCAGCAGGTGTTTTGGCTAGTCTCACGGGTAAGAAGCTGAACGAATCAATCCACCTCTGTCGGTATGTATTGTCGTATATCAGAATGACCCTGCTACTTCTCATCGTCACCATAGGCGTGATGCTTTGTTTGACAAAGTACTCAAGCAGAATGTAGTTGTCAAAGCCTGATGCGTTAAGCGCAATGAACATATACCCATGGTATTTGGGCCGTCTGTACCGTTTCACAAAGGCATCCACGCATTTTAATGTTTTGAAACAAAACTTGTTTCCATCAATATCCATTGAGCACACAAAATTTGCCACGTGTTTGCCATCGTGGAAACATGTCTCAAAATCAAACAAGATGTACTTTCTCTGTGGATCAGCCTTCTCGATTGGCTGGATAAAGCACTCGTATGGCACGCTGCTTTCCAATCTTTGTTCGCCACAGTGTGAACAGACAAGAGGTGCACATTTGTGCATTTTTTTACCAACCTTGTATGTTCTTCCACATGCCTCACAGTATTTTAATGCTGTACACGGTATAACTTTGTGTTTTACTTCATGTACCTTGTGTTGCTTGAAACAGAATTGTGATTTACAAATGTGTTTACAGTCAGGGCACTTTAACGTGCGACCTTTGGTAAGTATGACACTCTGGTGTAAAACAGACATTGCATTGATGCTTACAGTTGTGGTACAGAGGCGTTTCATACGTACCATAGCAATACTCACACACATATGAAGCACCGAAAAACCCTGTCTGGTTTTCAATCAGATAGTAGTGGTCATTGTTTAAGTATAACCAGACTGTACGCTTGTGTGGTGCATCGCATGTTTGGAAACACTGCAAGCGTTTACGCGCAGAGTCATGATGGAAGACTATTATTTTCATGTCTAAGTGTTTCTCAAATTTGGTGACATCGGAGAACGATACTTTGTGCATGTGATCAAAACCGACTGCACTGTACAGTTGTTTTGCATATTCCAATTTTTCATCCCGTGCCATAGCATTGTTAACAAAATGTGCAAGACAGATAGAAAAACATAGATTGTTGTTCCCCATATTGTCAGGATTGTACAGATGTCGACCTTTTTTGGCTAAAATTTCATCATAGGAAACTTGACCCAATCTCAGACGACTTGATCCACCACTACTATCCCTGGCCACCGTAACAATAAACTCCAATTCGTCGTCCGTCATAGAATCATCATCGCTTTGTAAGACCTGTGATATTTCCTCCATGAACAAATCCACATTGTATTCATTTTTAAGACAGCTTGTACATCGCTAGCCAGTGATGGGCCTCTCAAGATGACATTTAAAGCACTACTGGGTGGTGAATCCTCTAATGCTCTCTCAATCACACCAGACAGTCTCTCTCTAACTCTGTTATGCACTTGCTCGGGATTATCAAGATTAATATCTCTAAAATCAACGCGCTGACGCAATTCAGAAGCATTAAATGTGGGTATGTTTCTAATTTGTATATCTCTAACAGGTGCACGGGTGCTTTCTACAAGTCTACCTGCCCCCTCCTGTACACATCTGATAACACTGTCTACACTCAGAGAAGCTTCGCTATTACCACACACAAAGCCATGGTGTTCGTTATTCAAAGCATTGTCGTCAACAAAGGCAGTAGCACTGATCAAATCATGATTATCAATACCGGCAGTAGTGCTGATCAAAGCATTATTATCATCATTGCAGGCAGACACAGAGGCATTTGCACCAGCAGCAGCAGCAGCAGCAGACACAGAGGCATTTGCACCAGCAGCAGCAGCAGCAGACACAGGGACATTTAAATCCGTAACAAGACTAGATAAAACCGATGACATAGAATTAAGCCTAGCATTGTTGAATTCAGCCCACTTTCTGATAGTTTCGGTATTGTATTTTACACCGGGACCTTGTGGTAGCCCATGTCTCATTGCACATTGGTCACTAATGGCTATATATTCTTCGACAGTATGAGGGATTTTATCATCACTATCAACTTCATTAACATTATTGATGGGTATGTGGGTAGCACTGATCACATCATGATTATCAACACCAGCACTAGCACTGATCAAAGCATTATTATCATCAACGGAAGACACAGAGGCATTTGCACCAGCAGTATCAGCAGCAGACACAGAGGCATTTGCACCAGCAGCAGCAGCAGCAGACACAGAGGCATTTGCACCAGCAGCAGCAGCAGCAGACACAGGGACATTTAAATCCGTAACAAGACTAGATAAAACCGATGACATAGAATTAAGCCTAGCATTGTTGAATTCAGCCCACTTTCTGATAGTTTCGGTATTGTATTTTACACCGGGACCTTGTGGTAGCCCATGTCTCATTGCACATTGGTCACTAATGGCTATATATTCTTCGACAGTATGAGGGATTTTATCATCACTATCAACTTCATTAACATTATTGATGGGTATGTGGGTAGCACTGATCACATCATGATTATCAACACCAGCACTAGCACTGATCAAAGCATTATTATCATCAACGGAAGACACAGAGGCATTTGCACCAGCAGTATCAGCAGCAGACACAGAGGCATTTGCACCAGCAGCAGCAGCAGCAGACACAGAGGCATTTGCACCAGCAGCAGCAGCAGCAGACACAGGGACATTTAAATCCGTAACAAGACTAGATAAAACCGATGACATAGAATTAAGCCTAGCATTGTTGAATTCAGCCCACTTTCTGATAGTTTCGGTATTGTATTTTACACCGGGACCTTGTGGTAGCCCATGTCTCATTGCACATTGGTCACTAATGGCTATATATTCTTCGACAGTATGAGGGATTTTATCATCACTATCAACTTCATTAACATTATTGATGGGTATGTGGGTAGCACTGATCACATCATGATTATCAACACCAGCACTAGCACTGATCAAAGCATTATTATCATCAACGGAAGACACAGAGGCATTTGCACCAGCAGTATCAGCAGCAGACACAGAGGCATTTGCACCAGCAGCAGCAGCAGCAGACACAGAGGCATTTGCACCAGCAGCAGCAGCAGCAGACACAGGGACATTTAAATCCGTAACAAGACTAGATAAAACCGATGACATAGAATTAAGCCTAGCATTGTTGAATTCAGCCCACTTTCTGATAGTTTCGGTATTGTATTTTACACCGGGACCTTGTGGTAGCCCATGTCTCATTGCACATTGGTCACTAATGGCTATATATTCTTCGACAGTATGAGGGATTTCATAATCACTATCATCTTCATTAACATCATCATCATTAGCAGCATTACGACCAGCGTCATCACTATATTTGAACATTTTTCTAGGAGGTGACATGTTATCACCTATTAGTTGACCGCTATGACGAAGGTCTGCTTTTTAGGATGTTTGATATATCAGCTAGAAACTTAACCATATGATTCTGGATTCTAACCAGTTCTCCACTGGCTGTATGTAGATCACCAATGTCAGAAGTCAGAATACTTTTATATAATAGATCTGATTTACACTGGGCCAGGACAGTATTTAATAAGTTTTTGTTGTGTTTTTCTAATTCGTCAATTTTAGTATTCAAAGATTCAGTTTGTTCTTTGTTATATCTCTGTATTTCTGCTAATTTACTGTTCAGCATGCATTCCAATTTATCAAATCTGTTGACCGTTTCACCCCCACCCCATAATGTCAAATCCTCAGTTGCAAGATCACTACCATCTACCTCACTTTGTGGCTATGTATATTGCTCCTGGCGAATTGACTGTCGTGGTGAGGCTAAAAATAGATCAGAGATTCCGCTCAATTCGATTAATTCTAATGGTTCTGGAGAACCAGGCTGCTCTAATAGAGCACCTACTATATCATCATCCTGCCCCACGGAGTGTGTCAGAGGATTTCTCCTCAAAATCACCAAGTAAATCACCCAACTGCAGAATAGGATAAGCAATTGGTGTACTACACCTGGCCCCACATTCACTGTATGGTTCACACCCACCTTGTTGGATGTCCTCTTCTGCTTGAGAAATATCTGTCACCAGCGTTGCGGTCGGCTCTCTCTGCTATGCTTCTAACAGCTGCAATTCCTCCAAGATCGCACGCACGGCCTCTTCAGCTTCATGTCGAAGCGTCTCGGTAACAGAAGCCAACACAACTGACTCTAATGTTGAGGCAATGGCACCCTCCTCAATCACAGGTCTGATGCATGACATTAGGAGGAAAAAAAAAAAAAAAAGACTTAATACACACGTAAAAATAACAATCGTAGATACAGATAGAATACTGTAATCTTATACATACCCTGTATGCAATTGAGCCCTATTGCGCTCCTCCTCCTCTTCCTTTATCCTCTTTTTTACACGCCAAGATTGAAGTCTATTAACTCTTTTAAGCCTGGGCTTTGGTTCTTCTTCTTCTTCTTTTTCTAAAATCAAACACACACACACACACTTTAGTATTTACGTATAATAATCAAATGTATTAATTATCCAAGTATTATTTTAACATCTACATTTTATCATGTACACACCGTTTGGAAGTTGGTTTATGGGTTGTAAGATCCCTCTCTTCTGAACACGTGTTCCACAGCCGCTGGTTGATGGTACTACAGGTAAAAAACATCAGAACAAAAATAAATAAAAACAACATACACTTAGTCTAAAACAAAATAAAAAATAAATGAATAAATAAATAGTTCTATATAAGGAACAAAATACAAAACAAGTATAATGAATTAAATACCTTCGTTATCAGCAGGTGGAATGTTTTCAATACCTCTGTCGTCGCAGTTGTTAACACGGGCCGTATAACCTAATAAATAAAACTGTTAAGAACAACATTTTTTTTTTTTACCATAAAATCACACTAGTATTATTAGAAGAAAAAATAACCGTGGTAGATAAAAATGGTTCTACTCACATAGAATAGAAGCCATTGGTAAAAAATACCCCAGCGATGTGAAAATGCAAGAAATGCGTTGGGCAGAGGCCTCTTCAAAGGTGATGAAGTGGTAAAAACGAAGACCTCAGATGACCGCGTTTTATACACAGTAAGCACAGGTAAACACGCCCACACGAGGTGGAGCTAATGACATACAATCTCATGAATACGCATGGTTGACAGGGCGTGAGCTTGCCCCCATACACAGTACATGAAAATAAAATGCTATATTGTAACTCTGCCGAAATTGCACCGTTCATTTAAACGCTGTCACTAAGAAATAGGAAAAATGCATTCATTTAAACAATGTCACAAAGAAAAGAACACAAATCTAGCCATTCAGTCGTGTCCAATCTAGGTGACTTAAACTGCTTTGCCCGGGGTGTCCTAAGTGGGTTGCTAAACCTGTGTGAACCGTTCAGTGAATGTTTTCTACTTTTTCTGCTGTTTGGTTTGTCATGGGTCATAAAGCTAATTTCACTGTTTTTGACATCACCTCCTTTATATTCAGCAATAGCCCGATGCACCAGGGTGTTTGGGATGGCAGATAGTGGCACATTTAAACTACCCAATGATTTTAAAAACAATTCCCACTCCAACGGTTTAGAGCTGTATGATGTGATGCAGTCACACTTTTTACTAAGTCAAACAAGTGTGTACCCCTGACCGCTTGGTTGTTAATAACAATTTCTCCCTGATCTGTCCAAGATATAAATTTTTTGGACCGGGTCTTTGCTTCCAATGTTTACTCAGTGTTTTTCTTGCTTCTTTTGAGCATATGTTTTAAAACTTCTTCTAATATTGGATCCTTTTTAGAACTGTCATCATCATCAACAGCGTGACTCGAGCCAGTCCTATCACCATTTTCACTTCCAGGTAATAATAAGGTCAATACAACCTTTTTACGCTTACCCTGTCTCACCATAGACGGGTAGCGTTGGAGAATACTAATATAATATATAATAAATAAATATTTTTTGGCCTTCTTATGCATGTGTGTCTGTGTCCGGTAGTTTCAATACGTCAATCATGGCTCTATCTACTTCATTTTGTACCCCTTGTTTTGTGGATCCGCTGTTTTGTTCCTGCTGTTGCTTTAAGGAGTCCAATTGTTGTTGAGGGACCAAAAACATTTTTTCGGGTGTGCTCCATTTTACTACCAATTTAGAAGACCAGCTATAAAAGGATTAGCTGCACCTAGCAGGGGTAATAAAAATCCACCTGTCTGATTTATAGACTTTTTCTTTTTAAAATGCTTGACTTGTCTGTCTGCAATGAGTCTAATGATTGTCTTCTTCTTTTTCAACTGTTTGTATTGCCGGTCAGTCAGAGGAATGTTATCTTGCGTTACATTGAGGGCTATTTCTCACAGAGCGTGAATAAAGTCTGCGTTTGCACTACTCACAATAACCCTCCGTACACTCAGCGTCGCTTTTATATAACAACTCCAACAGAACCAGATTCCTCTGCATACGTGACGACATTGTCAACCTTTCTGCTTTTTGGGGATATATACAACCGGTTGGTCTGATAGTGAGGCCATTCTGAGTCTTAAAAAGTCGGGTGTCTTGGCTTTATAATCTATAAGTAGATAGCCGTAAGCGGAACTGGTTGCATCATTAAAGGCCTCTAAAAAATATTTGGTGTTGCCAGGAAACATCTGTCTACCCAATAAAGTAATCTGATATTTATCCTTGGGGTTTTTAAACAAAACAAGGTAGTTGGTGTTTAAACTAATAGTTTGGCTAGACTTGCCTTGAATAAATATATTTTGCACTAAATATATACAACTGAAATTTATATGATGAACATATTTGGCAAAAACATTTTGTACTTCTATGTTGTTACTGGCATCATTCATCAAATCGTCTATGATGAGTAGATTATTTTTGTCTTGGGGTAGAAGTACATCGTCACACAGAGATTCTGGTAATCCGTTCACAATGTTAATATCCCTTGTCTTAAGGAGTTGGTTATATAAAGCATGAGTAAATGTAAACAATATTATCACCCCTATGTGAAAGAACTTCAATAGCATTCTTTACAAAAAATGTCTTTCCACAATTTGAAGGAATGCTCACCACCAGTCTAAATGGATGCTGTAGTCTGCCAACAAAACCCTGGTCCTATCCAGTATCCATAAGGCAGAGTGGTGTAATCCTGAAACACTCTACGCTTATTGTACACCACCTGGACTTTCTTAAAAACTGTCTCGTTTTTTTAGATGAAACTTCTTTTTATCACGTTTGATGGTTTTCAGATACAGTCACCACGTTTGCCCCCGTGTTCTAATTGGCCACGAAGGAGTGTACTAGACCTGCCAATGACTTGTGAGTAACCACCTTGGCGTTGGTTGTGTTTAATGTAATGCCTTTGCATTTTATCAGTGTCTTGCCCCGTCTCGTTCGATAGGAGTAGCACTTAGGACCCCCCGACACAAACTCTGTGATGTGTGTGTGCTCCCCGAGGAAGATTACATCACCATTGTTTATTTTATCTGTCAAGTCCCCTAAGTAGGGACCTAGGGGAGGAACCCAACCATAGGCTGTGATGTAAAAACAACACTATCTGTGTCACAAAAAACACTCGTTCCTGCAGTTTGTCCAGGAGGTCATACAGCATAAGTTTTGCGTGAGCAGTCGTCATAGCGCCAACGAAGACATTGACATCTTTTATTCTGGACCCCCTACCATCGGCATTACGCCACTGTACCATAGCCACATCATCTGATATGAAGCAGAATTGCTTCACATCCTAATGATCACTGAACATCAGTTGTCTAAACGTGAATGGTTCTGTGATCAATTGCACAAAGGCATATTGTTCCTCATGCTAAATCTGCCCCACAAAGAGTTCAGGAGTAGTTTTTTGCAACTCCTGACAGCTTTGTTCACAGAGATTTTGTTAGCCTCCAGTTTAATGCCCTCTTTTTCAAAATAGTCATCAATGTATTTCTTTTGTTCATTAGGTGTTTTGACATGCCTGGGGTAACCAGAAGCCTCTTGCTTGCATTTTAGAAATGTTTTGACATTGTTCAAGGACTGTGTCTGTCTTGTTGGGAAAATGCCACAATCTGGTACCCCTTTTCCACCGCTTTCTGAAGCTCAAATGAGACCCACACACCTTATCTGTCTGTCGCTGTTACTATGAGTACAATCAGAAGTCTCTTTCAAATCTTCAGCAAACTTGCTGCACAGCGGGAACATGAGCTTGTTTTGGCACCTGCAAGACCGGGTGGAACAAGCTTCTTGGTGGGAGCACAGTACATTTGACAAACCCTAAATAATTATCAGTGGAATCAAAGTCCCTATGGATAATCTGGGGGTGTCCAACTGGGTACTGTTTTTTGCCTGAACTGTTGGATACAGACTTGTGAAGTCATAGTATCTGATCTTTTCATCATTTTCCACCATGTGGTACAGTTTCATGGCATTTGTACGACTGCCAAAGAGAGCATGCCTAGGATCGAGTAGTTACGTTTTTTTTTAAGTGGCCAGAAAGGTTTAGACTGTAGGGTTTGATTTTGACAACAACGTCCATTCACACTCCCACATCACTACAATGCGTAGGCCATGTTGTGTTTCCATCCTGCAAACTTATAGCAGGTGTTTGTAGCTGGATTGTACCCGTTCACAAAGTATGGCCCAAATTGCTGTTCACCACAATTGAGTGCATGTTTGATCTCAATGTTTTCTGTATGTGCCACATATTCAAGCCACTCCATAGACAGATCTGAATGTGTCTTATTCTGCTTTGTGTATGCACCATCATACGTGAGGGTAAAAATTCTCTATCAGTAACAAGGAACAAACAAGACATATTGGCTATTTTACACTTTATTTATTTAATACACCGTCAGGAGCGTCAGTAGCGGGTGGAAGATCCATACGCAGCCACAACAGCATGGCACCTCCTCCTCATGCTGGTCACCAACCTGGTCACACATTGCTGTGAGATGGCATTCCATTCCTCAACCAGGATTCGTTGCAGGTCAGACAGCGTGGTTGTGTTGGTCACTCTAACCCGTACAGCACGCCAAAGCTGATCCCACAAGTGTTCAATTGGGTTGAGGTGTGGACTCTTGGCAGGCCGTTCCATTCTCTCTACTCCCACATTGTGGAGGTAGTCTGTGATAACCCTGGCTCTGTGGGGGCGAGCGTTGTCATCTCGGAGGATGAAGTTAGGTCCCAGATTGTGGAGATATGGGATCGCCACTGGCTGCAGAATCTCATCCCGATATCTCACTGCATTGAGATGGCCTTCAATGATGACAAGCCTTGTTTTGCCAGTGAGGGAGATGCCGCCCCACACCATGACACTGCCCCCACCAAAAGCTGTTACTCGATCGGTGCAACAATCAGCATAGCGTTTTCCACGTCGTCTCCATACTTTGACCCTGCCATCCAACTTTGGCAGACAGAACTTGGACTCATCACTGAACATGACATTCCCCCACATGTCCAGGTTCCATTGTCTGTGTTTTCGACACCAGCGCAAACGGGCCTGACGGTGAAGGGCAGTCATTGCACGCATCCTGGTAGCCTTATGAGAATACACTGTTTACCATTGGCAGAGCATTTTGGCAAATTTTTCTTGGGCGCTCCCCACATAATCAGCTGTGCTGCTCATCCCACAAATGCATGATCCTTACAAGTTGGACATCATTGTGAAAGTAAATAAACAGGCTTTCCAACGTTGTCAAATACAATGCCAATAAGCATTGTAACAACAGAGAAATAATCGACCAAACACAAGTTTCCGAACTTTTTTTTCCCAGTTTAGATAGATAGATAGATAGATAGATAGATAGATAGATATGATATGATATTGTTGTTTTTTCTCCTGGGGTTGGGGGGTGGTCCTTTGTATAAGCCTGTGGATTCTTGACCTCTCCTGACACATTTCTTGTTTTATTTTCATTGACTGGATTTTGTGCAGCTTTATATATGTGCAAATAAATAAAAAAAAATAAATAAATAGATAGATAAATAGATAGATAGATAGATAGATAAATATACCTTGATTCTCACAGTAAATTATCAATCATGATGCAGCATTTATTCGTAATATCAACTTGATTTTCAGGCCATACAATAGCGCACGCATAAATAGGCCTACTGCAGCTGAAAGGACCTCGGAGTCTGCGCGCTTTTTGAACGCTCAAATACAGCCAGGAGGTGGCAGCAAACCACGGGATGTTAAATTAATGTCATTGTCATTAATAGCCGATGTTCCTGGAGCCATGAACGAGACATCACATGAACCTGCCACAGAAAGTGGTTTTAATAATGTTATTTATCGCGTTTGGAATGCGCTTGACGTTGCGAGACAGGAGCTGGCTGAAGACAATGTTCTGACAGCCACAAGAAATACATTTCGGAGACGAAGAAGACCAGGTCGAATCACAGGTAACTGTTACCTGGCTTTCTTAAATGAGCATTAGCGTTAACTTTTAAAGATAAGTTTACTTGAGTTCATGTCAGAATTGTCTTTTTCACATTATGCTTATCCCGGGCTTAACCCACTGAACCCCGCTCCGGATCCAGCGGCATTATCCTGACTTTACGGGATTAGGTTAGCCTGGAGCTAAATGCAAGTGTGAAAAGGGTTGTCACTGCTAACTTGCAGGTGGCTTCTAGTTTCATCATGTGTGGGCTTTTTCACTTGATGTTAGAGCGCGAACAGTTAGCTAGCTATAGCTGGTTGCTGGCTGCTGTGTAGCCTACAGAAAGTAGGAGAAAACTCAATATTAATGTGGCAGGATAAGTATATTAAATCAATTACTGGAAGAATGTTAACCAGATATTATCATGACAAGATTTGAACGAGAATGTATTTTTAGAATATGTATTTTATGAAGTAGTGTATGATTGATGATAAGGTTTGGAGAAGCTCCCCACATGCTTATCACCACATGTGATAACTTGATCATACAGTGCTTCATGGAGACCAGCTTCTTGATGTCAGAGGGCTTGTCTTAAAAGATTTTTAGCAGTTATTAAATATAACTTCACAACTGTCTGTGCTGTAGACATAGAGATAACAGCAGAGAGAATAAAAGCTATCATAATAATAGTAAAATATTCAAACATATGTATATGTATACTATGGTTGAGGACATAACATGAGAAACCCATAATCACGTGGTCATTCTTAATCATTCTCTCATAATGGTGGACTATAGGTGGGGAGATAAGGTAGAGAAAGTGAAACCTATTATAAGAATATGGACGTTCATAAGTTTCCTCTCTCCTGGCCACTCTGTGAAGTAACAGTGAAATTAAACTTCCTAATTTGCTGGAGGTGCTACTGGTACAGACGTATAACAATGTGTAATAGGCTACATTATGTTTTTGTACAGAAACACAAGCACCTGCAAATACAACAACTGGACTTCGGAGATTAAAGCTGATCAAGTTGTCCTTCCATCTCATCATGAATGCTGTAAACTAACCAGAAGAGGCTTAGGTAATGTACACACTTAATTGTTTTTGAATGTGAGCATGCACTTGAGTTTTATCTATTTATTTACACAGAAAATGCACACCCATCAATATTATTGTAGATTTGCTAGTGTTGGATATGAATCTTATTTATATCTGTATGGCCAGTGTGCAATGTGGAAAACAATCATTGTGCTCTAATTTTGGCAGCAATGCTTAACTGCATTAAAATGCATATGAGTTTATTTGGCTTCATTTAACGTTAGCCTACATACATCAAATATTGATATCGATTTTTTTTACAAATGTAGAAATACTTGTGAGATTTTGTATCTTCAAGAAATAGTGAAATGTGAACATTTAAAAGTTTGGAATCACTGAGAAATGTTTGTATTTATTTTTTTGTTTGGGACAGAGACTGATACTTTTATTCCCCAGTGTAGCATTAAATTGATCAAAAATAATAATAATAATGTTACAAATGACCAGGACAGAAAGAGAAGCTGCCAGCTGAGGATCAGTTGGGCAAACTAGTAGAGACTGATGTACTGATGTACCTCCTGCACAGGTGTGCGTCTGGGCTTTCTCTTCTCTTTCTGTCCTGGTCATGGCTGCTGAAACCGGCAAGCCGCTGTAAAGATAGAATTAAGAAACCCTTACATGTAGCTATAGTAATTTGTGACATTATCATTATCATTTTTGATCCAGTTAGTCAGTCTTTCCCAAAATAAACAAATAATTGAATAAAAAATCTGTCATTCCATACTTCTGCACGTTAACGTACATGTTTTATCTGTGTTGGTTTATAGAACGGCCAAGATGATACACCAGTTCACAGATGGAATGAATGCGTTTGGGAAGCTGTGGGACCTGGTCAAGGAGAACTGGATTGCCTTCCTGCCTTTGTTCACCAACATGCAGGAACCTATGTCAAAGGCAGCCTTCAAGGCCATTTTCAGTTGCAAGTACAGCAGCAGAGGAAGCAACCATCGCGAGGCAGAGGAGGACACCATCTACAGCTGGGAGATGTTTCTTGACATGATTGAAGGTACATTTTATTCCTTTATGAAAATTTTGGAGCACTAATTATGAAATCTTAATTTAATTACACACTACACAAACAAAAAGGTCCACTTTAAATGTACTGTGACAAAAAGCAAATATTCAAAGTGTTATTGTGGGATGTTTTTACCAGTTTATGAAAATGCAAATTATGTTACGCCAAGTTAGAAAAAGCCATTAAAACAAGGGGCACATACAAATTTTGATGTCACCAAATGTACCTTTTGTTTTAAAAGTGTACTCTAAAGCCAGTCATGTTTATATACCCTACATTTTTGACAAATAGTTGGCTTGAAATAGGTATAGTCCCGATCTTGTAATATTATACATTTTATTTATTTGAGAAATTAATGCAAATTTTATTTAGATTTACTTTTGCTTCATTGGCAGACAAAGAGACTGAACTGAGATTTGAAGAGCTTCTGATTTTCATTACTGGAGCCAATGAAGTTCCTGCCCTGGGCTTTCCTGTGAAGCCCTGCATCGACTTCTACGAGCAGGAGGCAGGCCGGCGTCCTTTGCCCTACGCATCGACCTGCATGATGTGCTTGTACCTGCCAAGAGGCGTCACACAGGAGGACGAACTGCATCAGATGCTTTTCCAGGCCATAAGAGGCTCTTTGGGATATGGAAAGGTGTAGTTCATGTCAGGCAGGTCTACAGGAGTAGTACCATGAGAACATTTGATTACTAAATACTTCCAGTCAGTTTGCTCCGTCTGAAACGAAGAAACCATGTTAACACTTTTTTTTTTTCCCTCTGGTAATGTCTGAAGGTTTGTGTGTGTTTGTTCATACTACTGAATTGGTGTGTGTGTGTATGTGCACACACTATGTTCTTTGAAGAATGTTTTGGATCTCTCTAACACACACCAGATACCTGTCCTTTAAGTCTGTTATTCCATACATTGCATTTTGAAGATCTTGTTCTTGTGCAGAGCTCAGGTTAATGAGTGGTCGTGACACAATCACTGCTCGTTCGAGGTCTTCACTGTTTGTTTTTAACTGGGTGAGCTGTATACCATGTCTTGCCAGGCCAGCTTCCAGGTTTTCTTGGCTGTAAGGGTCATCTCCAAATACATTGTTGAGAGCTGTTGACTCCTGCTCACTGTTGGCTAGCATGCCCTCCATCCAAATTTGTGTAGGGGTGCGGTTGTTAGCCGATCTGATTCTGTGGTTGTTCCCGGCACGTTTGAATAAATTTAGTCGTTTTTGGATTTCTGGCTTATAAACCACTTGCAGCGCCATTTTTTGAGTGTTATCCTCAGGGTTTAATATTTGTTCATCTTCAAACGAATAGAAAAGCGTGTAGAAGTAGTGCACAACCTGCTGGAAAACATCTCGCCAAAGACGTTCAATACGTTGGTTGTGCACCGACTGGCCTGTTATGTGCCTCGCATGTCCGTCTCCCTGCAGAAGGTTCATTAAAAGAGCAACCAGAGTGTTCTCTCCACCGTGGTCAGACTGGACTCTGGAGGGTAACCCATACAGACAGGTAGCTCCAACAAAATGAGTCAACACTGTCAGAGCTGTGTTATCTGTGCCGCAGTTGATGTAGGTTATTAGCCTGGAGTTCCCATCAATACCAGCATGCGTCACAAACGCCCACCTGTAAAACATTTAAAATAATATAGAATAATGGATTACTTCATTATATGTAAACCCTTCCAGATTATTCTGTTACATTTGCACGGATTCATAACTAATATAAGTATTTTGGATAAGAAAAAAAATGGAAAGGTATTGGAAAGGTACAAGAGTAATGTAATGAAAGACGAAGCAAGGAGGCTGGGTTCGGGAGAGGTCATGGCTGTCATATTCTGTAAAAAACTTTAAACTTTTTTTTAACATGCACAGTGAAATTGAGTCTGCACTACCCATTCAATATGGCTCCATAACACTCCCACCAGTACATAGAAATGAGTTATTACCGAATGAGACGCATATGGCCATCTATGTGCCACAAACTATTAGGGAATGGCACATAATATGTTCTCCTGGACAAAGTCAGGCTCCATCTATTGGCTGCAGCAGCTGGATCTATGCGGTTAAGGGTCTCTCGAACTCTTCTCCTCTGTACTACAATCCCGTCAGCATGCAGGTACGCCCTCATCATCTGAAAGCAGTTCATAATTCAAGACAAGATAAAACACATTTTGTATAAAAAAGATATACATAAACCCTACAAGGGAATTATGTTGTAGCATGCTTACCTCTGAGCCTGATCTTGGAAACTGGCTGTGGAGTCTCCTGACGTGCTCCTGTAGGTCAGCATCACTAATGGGAGTGAATTTGTTTCTTGCTGAAATCTGAAAAGACTTCATTTTTTTATTCGGGTATGAGGAGGAACAGCTCAGCATCCTTGCCATGGCTCTCACTGTGAAGCCTTGAGTGAGGAGCAGCTCAATTTGCTCCCTTGTAATGTCAAGGGCAGGTCTCCCTCGTCTTCCTAAAATATGCCAATAAAACAGCTATGATGAAAGTGAGCCGGGCAGAGTTGAGTTTTCTGATGTAGGCCTACTCATTGTTTAGAATGTAGTTTGTATAGTGTTTATATATAGGATACATACTTATTTATTTTTATTTTTTTGTTTTTTCATTTATTCATTTATTTATTTTAAAATTATTGCATAGTATGCTAGATTAGTTATTGCCACTGATTGGCAATAATATAACATATATTATATATACGTGGTTATTTGTCGGCAAACTTTGCATTTAAAATTTGTTTTAGCCATCACCACTGCTATGGGCTTTTATTTTGAATTAGAGAGCGAGTACTTCCTCCCCTGGTGTTTCTGTTGATAAAACGTTTATGTGACCATGTTGAAAGAAAATAAGGAAAAAGAAATTAAGCAGTGGAGCTGCTTTTCTGTTTTACTGACTCAGACGAAAAAACATTTCATAGCTTTGTGTCTCACTGTTAAAAAGGTGAAAAGGAAAAATAAATCAAGCAGTGAATTTGCACAACAGAAAAACTATTTAATACCTTTTGTTTCATTGTTGTTTATAGAAAAGATGATTAATCTGAAGGGACATTCATTAGCTGCTTTATTCTGCATGGACAGTGAACAAGGAGCTGTCAGTAAACAACAGTGAAAGCTCATTAGGCTTTATAGGGTTAAATTTTGGCTGGGTGGAATTCCTGTTGGAGAACCAATAGGTAACTTCCATGTATGCCCCTTTCCCGCCTCCTCATGAGCATTTACTGCAACTAGTGAACTGGTAAGCATTTTAGCCTTCACTAGTACTACTAGTAAACATTTTGAGCCTCACTAGTTAACTAGTAAGGTCAAAAAGACCCCGACTAGTGTTACAAGTGGACATTTTGGCCCTTACTATTTGACTAGTGGCTCTTTTTGGCCCACAGTAGTTAACTAGTAAGGTAAAAAAAGACCTTAACTAGTGCAACTAGTGGACATTTTGTCCCCTACTAGTTAACGAGTGAACATTTTGAGCCGCACTAGTTAACTAGTAAGGTCAAAAGGTATTTAACTAGTTAACTAGTGGACATTTTGGTCTTCACTAGTTAACTAGTGAGCATTTTGGCCTTCACTAGTTAACTAGTGCAGAAAATTGTAGGTCACTAGTTAACTAGTGAGGTGAATATGTCCTTTACTAGTTAACATGTCAAAGCTTTTGCAGCTTACTAGTTAACTAGTGAGACTGTCAGTGTTACTAGTTCGGTCCAGAGGTCCACTAGTGCGTCAAAAAGCTGACTAGTTTGGCTTTGGTCCTACTAGTGTGGTGCACAGACTCACTAGTAAGGCTTCTGTTTGAACTAGTTGGATAAAAGTGCCACTAGTTGCTGAAAAACAGTGACTAGTAAGAGTTTTTGTTCAACTAGTAAGACAAAATGGCCAACTAGTGCGATATAATGTCCAACTAGTGCTGACAAAGACCGAACTAGTTGAGGACACTGAGGTCTGATATCAAGGATATGGAATAAATGCTCAAACGCCTTCTATACATACGCCTACCACATGACTGGCCTTATGTGTATTTATCTGTTTGGATTAATCTGTTCTGACAAGGTAACCATATTAGAGGCTAATAGTCGTGTTGGAAGATGAGTGGAGACCTACAGGAATGAAAAAGAGGGCTGGTATGCTGATCTGGGAGCCATGAGGATCCCAAGTTCTCACCAGTGAGTTTATGTAACTCTATTCAAGCATTTATATATAAAAATTAAACCTTTCCCCCTCCAAACTGACATGATTGTATAAAAGGGATGCTAATGAAGCTACCATATTTGATGGGGTTGATTCACAAGAATACCATCCAGACCTGGAAACTACCAAATTATTTAAAACCCCAAAGGGAAGTTGAAAATGGAACTTGACAGAAAGTCACACCATTGGTACAGTGGCATTGACACAAAGTTGTATATTATTTATAGAATAAAATGTTCCCATTTTGTGCCATAAAGTAATTTAGCAGGTCTGCTTCAAAATATGACATGGAAGTACATACATTTTGTTGTTGAGGCCAGTGGAGGCTGCCAGTGTTGTCGCTGTCTTGTTCGTTAACTTAAGTCTAAGAAATGATGTAGGAATGTTATATGTGACACCATTAAGTGTCTTGCCTACACATCAAGAGTTTAAAAAGGATCTTTCTTAATTCACTGTCTCAGCATGGTATCTTACTTAAAACTTAAAAAAACTTCAACTTAAAAAAGTACGGTAACAAGCTAACTGCCACCTCTGTCAACAGAATCGTCTACTGGTATGCTAAAGAGCTGGGGGTCAAGCTGAATGAATTTATCATGGATGACCCCAACACCTTTTACTTGGTTAATGGGGTGTTCGAGAAGACGGAGACAGTGCAAAAAGACCCTGATGTCCTGAATTACGACGTGAGGTAAAGTGAGAAAGGGAAATCAGCCGACGAGCTGTTACAACAAGCTTTGCAGAAGGTACGTAAGACACAGGAAAGGAAGGAGGGATGGAAATAATGTTGCACAAATTCACACATTCTTCTATGTAGTCACTGATGTGACAAAAAGTTAATATAATTCAAGCAAATGTATTGGTCTTTTGTACAGTAGTTTATCATCGGCATAGAAGAGTTATATAAAACATGGTGCAACATAGCTAATATGTTAGCTTCCTCTGTTTTGGACCTTCCGGTTCTCTGTTCCTTCAAAGGCCACTACTGACAACTTGGTTTGCATTTGATCAACACTACAAATCAGTGTGAAATTGAACTGTAAAAAAAAAAGCTCCATGCAGATACACTCCTCCTCCCCGAGCAAATTGATGAATTGCAGACGTCAGAGTATAGATTAATTTAGCTGTTCCCACAGGTAAGTTTGAAGCAGTATGTGTTTCTTAGAAAATTAAACAAAGAAGAAAGCAATCCAGTTGAGCAAACATGTAATATTTAGCATCTTAGTCAGGCACCAAAGCAATTAATATTCACCACCTAGTGATAATAATATCACATTTCATGACAGTCAATTCAATACTTCACTCTGGAACAAAATTTTGGATCTAACAGACCCAGTGGCATTGTTGCTGGGTGGCTGCAATTTACTTAATTGTTGTGTTTGTGGTCCCCAACCTCCAATAGCTTCCACTGGTTTGCTTTTTGTGTCAGGCTTTGCTATACGCATTCATGCTTTATTATAGCCAGAAATCAAAGCTCAGTTTGTGAATATTCATGGTAACACCATCAGCTCAATAGATGATTCAATTTACTTCATGAATGCAAGTGACTTTTTCTTTTCTTTCTTTTTTCTAGGTGAAAGATAAAGTGGAGTATCACTACTGATATTTTAGTGCATTACAAATATCAGAAATTGGGTGTGCAATTTCCAGTTATTTGACAGCTAATGGTAAACATGAATCTCTGGTTCAGCTTAAGCTTATGTTTTAAGAACAGGTTGTCCATCTTAATGTACTATGGTTAGTCACACAATGTGATACATGTGGATATACTAAATATTTTTAATGTTAAACAATACTGTTTTATCTTTGACATCCTTTGGAGATAATTAAAATGTCAAAAACAAATGTAATCATGAGCATGAGTCAATAAACTCAAAGGTTGAATTAATATATTTTGCACACTGGTTATTGATTCAAGAGAAAAAATACTAATTTTTGTCCATGAGTGAAAATCAAATGTAACCCTTTTGTGCAAGTTTTTAAGGAAAGCTGCTGTAAACCCAGTACTTCTGTGCCACAATAATCACAATAAAACCTGGTGGGATTACTCTATATGCAGACGATATAACCTGCTCTATTTCCTTTTTTTACAATTTCAAATCTAAACTTCTAGGCTTCAACTTATTGTCTGAAGATCAATAACAGTGAGACTTATTCTTAATAGAGTTCCACTCTGATCCTATCCAGTAATTGTCTTTACTCATCGCTTTGATGGCAACAGGGCAGTCTTCCTGCTCTGTTTAGAAACAGCAGAGGTAAAACCAAACTGCTGGGTAGACTAAACCAGTTTCCAGATGTCACCACCAAACACCCATCACTGTGGCTCAGCAGTTGTGAGTAATCCAGAGCAATACAAACAAGGAACCCTGCAAACCAAAACCACAGCACTCCCATTATGGCCGTGATAGTGTGGAAAGCCCTCCGCTTTACCTGATCAATCCGCTCCCTTTCCCCACCCACTTCCCCCGGCCCTGGACGAATCAGAACACAGAGAACAGAAAGGCTGCAGAAAGATACGACAATTAAAGAGAAGACCAATGAGCAGAATAATAGGATGATGGGAAGATCAGGGATGGGCAGAATTATTACACCACTCCATCCGAAGCTCAGCAGCCAAACAAATACAATGCTGATATTTCGTATCTTGTCCCCTCCTGAATGTCTCAGTCCCAGGTAGATGACGGGGTGAACAACAGCCAGGTATCGTTCCACACAGGTCAGGATGTGAAAGCACATATTTCCAGATAGAACCATAGAAAATACATAAAACCCCACTAAAATCACCTCTAATAGACCAGTGTATACACCACAAATGAAGGCTGTGCACCCAAATACATAGATCAGATTCATAGCAGCCATGTGGAAGGTGAAGATGTCGGAGTGGCTCGTTGTCGCAAAGGAGCGCTGCCGCCATCGTTGGTAACCCAGGTAGAGGACGAGGATGGAGAGAGGGACGAGGAGCAACATCCTAGTGACCATGGAGGCAATGTAGATGACAAGTGCAGTTGTTGAGTCTGAGCAGTGGTAAGGGTAGGAGGAAGTGGAGTTGACTGACACATTGGTTGGCATGGTATTGCTTTTATGAAGAAAAAGGAGAAAGAAGGAACAGAAATAAATTAACTGAGACAGTCAGAAAACATTCACTTTCATTTCAAAGATGGTTAAAGTGATTCACAACTACAACACATTATTTTAGCCATTCATTGTACAGTCATGCTGTGATTGCAACAGCCCCAAGTCCCTATCCCCTGCTTTTGCCCTGATTCGCATCTGCCC
The DNA here is from genome assembly GCA_916700685.1 of Adelosebastes latens. Lineage (NCBI taxonomy): Eukaryota > Metazoa > Chordata > Actinopteri > Perciformes > Sebastidae > Adelosebastes > Adelosebastes latens. Next base: position 10,953 of record CAKAKR010064126.1, on the reverse strand, counting down.
TGCTCCCAGGCCGTCTGCCTGAGTTTCCATGCTCTGTCTCTGCCCTGCACCCAGGCAACTCGCCTGAGTTTCCCTGCTCCGCCACTGCCTTGCCCCCATGCTGTCTGCCTGAGTTGCCCTGCTCCGCCACTGCCCTGCCCTCCGGCCGTCCACCTGAGTTTCCCGGCTCCGCCACTGCCCTGCCCCCAGGCCGTCCGTCTGAGTTGCCCTGCTCCACATCTGCCCTGCCCCCAGGCCGTCCACCTGATTTTCCCTGCTACGCTTCTGCCCTGCCCTCCGGCCATCCGCCTGAGTCCCTTCCCTTAACTCAACATGGATGCAGGCAAAACATCAGTCCTGGTTTTATTGGATCTTAGCGTAGCCTTTGATACTGTCGATCATGACATATTACTGCATAGACTCGAACATTGGGTTGGATTGTCAGGCACGGTAATCAAGTGGCTTAGATCATACCTGGAGGAGAGAACCTTCTTTGTTGCCATTGGCGACTACACCTCCACAGCTACGCCCTTGACCTGTGGTGTTCCCCAGGGATCGATTTTGGGGCCCCTATTATTCAATTTGTACATGCTCCCACTTGGGCAAATCATGAAAAACAACAAGATCTCATATCATAGCTCTGCTGACGACACTCAGATTTACCTAGCACTTTCACCAGATGACTATGGTCCCCTTGAATCTCTTTGTCAATGCACTGATCAAATCAATAGCTGGATGTCTCAAAACTTCCTACAGCTGAATAAGGACAAAACTGAAATGATCTTATTTGGGAAGAAAGATGACAGAATTAAGATTGCTAATCATCTGAACACAAAGGGACTTAAAGCAAAGGATGTTGTCAAAAATCCTGGGGTTTTAATCGACAGTGATCTCAGCTTCAATAATCATGTGAAAGCAATAACCAAATCAGCTTTTTACCACCTTAAAAACATAGCTAAATTTTAGCGGTCTTATGTCAAAGCATGACCTGGAAAAACTTATCCATGCTTTTATCTCGAGCAGAGTCGATTACTGCAATGGTCTCTTGAAGGGCCTACCTAAAAAGACCATCAAACAGCTTCAGATGGTGCAAAATGCAGCTGCTAGAGTTCTAACAAAAACCAAAAGAACTGATCACATCACTCCAGTACTTAAGTCCCTACACTGGCTCTCAGTAAGTCACAGAAGTGACAGAGTCACTCTTGGGACTAAATTGCTCCACTTTTTAGTTCATAAAACTGTACTTTAAAGTATACCTTAAATGTAAGCGTAGTAACCTTTGAGTACACAACTAGTTTACACCTAAGTTTTATTTTATACTGTAAGTATACTGATCTAGTTTCCTAGTTTTATACTTGTAGCCCACTTTTTAGTTATGAAAGTACACTTTAAAGTATACTCTCAGTACAGTTTAAGAGTTTTTATACTACAAGTATACTTGTAGCCCACCTTTTAGCAGAGATGGGGACTTGAGTCTGTGACTCAAGAATACTTAATTATACCTCAATCAACAGATTAAGTACAAGTAGGCCTATCAGCCAAATATGCTTAGACTTTTCTGTATACTTGTCAGTATGAGCCAAGTATACTTAAGTATACTTTTGTTAAGTATATCTCTGATGAGAACATAAAAAGTAAACTGAAAGTATACTCTCTTATTTAAAGTTTAAAAGAAGTACACTAATAGCTCACTTGAATAAACTTCTTTTTGGTAAGCATTATATCCATCTAACTAACATGACAGCCGGTATTTTATTTTTTGTGGTTACTTTCAAATTAAGAAAATATGAACACTGTTAATTAATACAATAAAACTCTTAACTGAAATGTAGCTCAACAGACAGTTGGAGAATAAATAACTTTTTAAACATATCTGTATAAGTTTTCTTTAAGTGAACTTATAGTACTTAGCCAAATATACTTTGCTTAAGCTAAAGCAAAAGCTTATGTGCTTTTAGAAACAGATTTTCAAGAGAAATGTTTCATCAAGCCGGATTTTATTGAAAGGCACTGAATCAAATCAATAAAATTAAGTCAAGGTACACACAAACATTGCTGAGTCAAGGTTTATATATATATATGTTATTATTAATTTATTTTTTATTTATTTATTTTTTTAACCTTTATTTAACCAGGTAGTACTCATTGAGATTAAGAATTTCTTTTGCAAGAGAGACCTGTCCAAGACAGCAGCATTTAAACATACATTAAAGTTTCAGACACCACAACATAAAACGAATGCAAAATAAAAACATATCATAATATGATACAAAACACATTGAAATCAAGTGTTTGAAGCCAATGTTAAAGTGAAAATATTCAGAAACACAGACAGCTCCCGATTGACTCTGCTTCTAGGTCTTTCATTAATGTTTTAAATTCATCAAAATTAATCAGATTTTCCAGTTTCAACTTAGCTTTCAGTGTATTCCAGGAAAAGGGAGCAGAATAGCTAAAGGCCATTTTACCTAGTTCTGTGCGGACCTTAGGTAGTGATAATAAGTACAGGTCAGATAAGCGTAGGCTATAGCTGCCATTGTTGCGCAATATGAGAGTGCACAGATAGGAGGGGAGTATACCAAGAATGGACTTACAAATAAATGTGAGCCAATAGCTGCCAGTGTTGCGCAATATGAGAGTGCACAGATAGGAGGGGAGTATACCAAGAATGGACTTATAAATAAATGTGAGCCAATGTTTGTGACTCGGCATAGACAAAGAGGGCCAATGGGGCCTTGGTGTACAGGGAACAGTGATGTGTGAGCACTTTACAGCCAGTCACAAATCTCAGTGCACTATGATAGAGATTATCTAATAATCGTAAACACTGGGCAGATGCATTCATATAAAGCAGATCCCCATAATCTAGCAAAGGTAAAAATGTAGAAGTAACCAATCTCTTCCTAGCTTCAATAGAAAAACAGGCCTTGTTCCGATAATAAAATCCCAGTTTTTAGTTTTAGCTTCTTCACAAGTGTTTTAACGCAAGGTTTAAAAGAGAGCTGGCTGTCAATTAAAATACCCAAATATGTATACAGTTGAACTTGTTAAATCTTCTCACCCTGCAGTTATACTGCTTGGACTAGTATCAACTTCTTGGATTTTGAAAACAACATACGCTTAGTTTTTTCTGCATTCAAAACTATCTTAAGATTATGTAATTGTGACTGAACAATGTTAAAAGCAGACTGTAAATATGCATAAGCTTGGCTGAGAGTGGTGGCGCAACAGTAAATGACAGTCTCATCAGCATAGAAGTGGAAATTAGAATTTTGAACATTTTGACCAAGGTTATTGATATAAATAGTGAATAATATTGGACCAAGAACTGAACCCTGGGGCACACCTCTCGACACATTCATTTCTGTGGAGCTGGCACCATCGACCCTGACACACTGAGTTCTCTCAGCAAGGTAATTAACAAACCATCCAACAGCATGTTCAGACAATCCTATATCAAAAAGCCTTTGTTTCAGTGTAGATTGGTCCACGGTATCAAAGGCTTTTGATAGATCAATAAAAAGAGCTGCGCAGAATTGTTTGCAGTCCAAGGCTTCGATAAAATCATTCACTATTTTCATTGCTGCAGTAACAGTACTGTGCTGCTTTCTGAAGCCGGATTGGAACTTAGATAAAATAGCATTTGAAGACAGATACTCCTTAAGTTGATCACTAACCAGCTTCTCCAGAACCTTAGCCAGAACAGGCAACTTAGAGATGGGCCTATAGTTATTTAAAAGAGTTTGATCACCTCCCTTTAAAAGAGGGAGAACATAAGCTGATTTCCACACCTTTGTAATTTCATTGTGAATAAGTGTAAGATTAGAAATACTCAAAATGGGTTTGGAAATAAAATCAGCATGTAATCTTAAAAAGTAAGGTTCCAGGTTGTCAGGACCAGGAGGTTAAAGAGGGTCCAATGTAACGAGAGCTCTGTGCACATCAGCAAGAGAAAAGGGAGTAAAAAAAAAAGGCTCACTCCCAACAGCAGGTTTGGGAAAAGTACTGAGGATTGCATAGGGTTAGTGATGACTGAGGTATCTAAGGGGACATTGCCGTTCAAACAAGGACCCGGAAGCAATGAAGTGCTCATTGAAACATTCCAGCATGGCAGACTTATCAGATACAACAACAGAGTCCTTCATAATACATTGCGGTAACCCATTGTGTATTTCAGAGGGTGAGAGAGATTTTACTGCTTTCCAGAATTTTCTGGGATTATTTAGATTTTCTGTGGTGGCTGCAAGATAAAATTCAGATTTGGCCCTTCTGATAAATGAAGTGCAGTGGTTACGCAATTGTCTAAAAAGGAGCCAATCAGCATCAGTCCCAGATTTTCTGGCCTTAGCCCAAGCTATGTTTCTCTCATGGAAGAGGTTAGACAGATCAGGGGTGAACCAAGTGTTGTTCCTCCCTTTCACTCTGTACCTCTGAAATGGAGCATGTTTGTCCACAATTTGAATAAAACCATCATAAAACGATTGCCAGGCTAACTCTACATTGTCAATAAGTGAAATTTGTTCCCAGTCAAAATAGAACAAATCCTGCAAAAAGGCAAATTTCTTCATGAAGCGTTTAAAAATAATCCAAGGTTTAGTCTATGGCAGTTTAGTATTTCTCACTACTGCAATAACACAGTGGTCACTCAAATCATTAGCAAAGACACCTACATATGAATATTTACGAGGAGCATTTGTTAAAAAAAGGTCGATAAGAGTGGATTTGTTGGGACATTTGGAATTTGGTCGAGTGGGGGTATCAATTAACTGAGTAAGATTTAAAGAGTTACATTTACTCTTGAAATCATCAGATACAGAAGATAACCAGTCCCAATTTAAATCACCAACTAAAAAAATATCACTAAAATCAAATCCAGACCAAAGGTGCATTAAGTTTGGTAAAGCATCACCAACAGCAGAGGGGGGGTCTATAGCAGCCAACAATAGTGATGTGGTAATCCTTGGCTACTTAAAGTTTTAAAGCCAAAATTTCAAACAGTTTAGTAACAGATTGAGGGATCAGAATACTGGTGTGAAGTTTATTCTTGACATATATAGCTACACCACCCCCCCTCTTTGGTCGGTCAGAACGATAAACCTTATAGCCGCTTAACATAATGTCCCTATCAGAGATAGATTTACTAAGCCAGGTTTCTGAAATTATTATGACATCAGCATCTGTTTGGATAGCCTATGTTCTGACCAAATCAATTTTAGGCAGCAAGCTACGCACATTTAAGTGAATAAAACCAAGACCAGATGCAGATTTAAAATCTTCAGGAGTACTAAGGCTATTTGTGTTTGGGCCGGGGTTAGGATGTACATTTCCTGAAATGAAAAAGCATTTTCGTTTATGAGAGATGCATGACAAACTCTTCTGTGAGTAGGTAGCTAAAAGAGGACTTAAGAGAAAGAAGCTGTCATTATGGAGTAACAGTTCAGAGTCAAGACAAAACTAAAGGTGACTGCAACAGTAAGTCTGATGTAGTTCCTCCACACTGCCCATACAGCTGGGATCCATCTTGAGGAGTTCTCACCCAGGGCTGTTGGTTCTCCCGAAAATCAAATGCAGCCAAAAGGAAGAAGACAGTTATAAGGAGTGCCATTTTCAAACAGCAGGAAATGGGAGGGTTGAAGATGGTGAAGTCTTTGTCCTCAAACCTTGCTGTAGTAGGATCTTTATGCAGAGTATTGCCCAGATGATTCAGATGATTTCAATATGACTTTGTGCAGAGTAGTGCCCAGATGATTCAGATGATTTCAATATGACTTTGTGCAGAGTAGTGCCCAGATGATAATAATAATAATAATAATAAATTCAACTTATATAGCGCTTTTAAAGAACTCAAAGACGCTTTACATTATAGGGGGGAAACGGTGTGAGACAAACAGGAGACAAGCGACACACACAGGGGCACTCTCATACATACACATGGACAAATGGGTTAGGGGAGGGAGGGGCTATGAGTAGGCAGAGGAGAAAAGATGGGTCTTGAGGCGGGACTGGAATAGGGTGAGGGAATTGGAGTCTCTGATGAGTTTTGGGAGGGAGTTCCAATGCTTGGGAGCTGCCCTGGAGAATGCTCTGTCCCTAAAGCTGCGGAGGTTGGACTTGGAGGTGTAAAGTAGACCAGCTGAGGTGGATCTGAGGGACCGTGGGGGTTGGTACGGGGAGAGGAGGTCAGAGAGGTAGGGGGGAGCAAGTTGGTGGAGGGCTTTGTAGGTGAGGGTAAGGATTTTGTAGGTGATCCGGTGGGAGACAGGGAGCCAGTGGAGGTCTTTGAGGACTGGGGTGATGTGATGCCAGGATTTGGTGTGAGTGAGGAGTCGGGCAGCTGCATTCTGGACCAGTTGGAGTTTATTGATGGAGGTGGTGCTGATGCCGTAGAGGAGAGAGTTGCAGTAATCAAGGCGGGAGGAGATGAAGGCGTGGATGAGCTTCTCGGCAGCGGGGGGTGTGAGTGAGGGTCGGATCTTTGCAATATTGCGTAGGTGGTAGAAGGATATTTTGACAAGTTGGCGGATGTGGGGCTCGAGGGAGAGGGTGGGGTCAAGAATCACGCCAAGGTTTTGTGCCTGGGGGGAGGGGGAAACGGAAGTGCCATCAATGGTGAGTGTGAGGTTTTTGGTTTTGCTGAGGGTGGATTTGGAGCCGATGAGGAGTTCTGTTTTGTCACTGTTCAGATGATTTCAATATGACTTTGTGCAGAGTAGTGCCCAGATGATTCAGATAATTTCAATATACCTTTGTGCAGAGTAGTGACCAGATGATTCCAGGTTGATTTCTACCACTGTATCATCAAAAACTGGAGTTTGTTTCCCAGTGTCCGGCCAAAAGGAACATCAGCATGGAAATGAACACTTTAAGAGAAGTGAATAGCCTTCATCCATGGATGTACAACTTCCTCAGGACAAAATCAGGCTCAAGGCGGCTTCATATAGTCCATTGTGCCTGGTAGAGTAACCAATTGAATCCAGGTAGGCCAGAGATTAGCATGTAGATTGGGTGTCCTTTTCTGTCTCTTTAGATTTTTCTTTACTGTGCCAAGGCAAAGCTGCAGATTGTTCATAACAT
>CAKAKR010064123.1:17080-39951 GCA_916700685.1 Adelosebastes latens | reverse complement strand
AATCATGCCTTAGTCGATACGTTGGATGCATGTCAAAACATTTTTATAAATGAAGAGATAAGAGGAGCTATTAAGATAGGAATTATGGTAAATGTTAGTTTGAGACCCACCTGCACCTGTGGGTCCAGGTCAGAGATCAGGATCAGGTTGGCCAACTCATCATAGTACAGAGCTGCAGCCTCAGGTGAGCTCTCACTGCTGGACTTCACCAGCTCCAACAGGGCGCTCACCTGCAACAAGCGATACACACATATACATGAAGATATCCACAGAACCAGACACCTTCAGTTATAATCACTCTGTGCTCTGTTGGCAGGTGTAACAGGAATGGAGAGAATACTACTCTTCAACTAATAATAATGTGTGTTTTTATAGTTTGTAACAGGAGAAATTATTACCATTACAATGTTTTTGCTTCCACGGGGAGGTCACAGCACATGTTTAGTTATTAAAGCGCAAACCCGTAGCTGGTGTGTAGTGTCTACATCAAGACTCTGTACATGAGTCAGAATCTTGAATACAAGCCCAATACCACCAAATGAAGGGTTATTATTTCCTCTATATACTGCCCTGAGGTAGTGCTGCTGGCTCTAGCCAAAGGTTATTATCAAAATGATAAACAAATCCCAGTTGATAAAAAAACACTGCTTGCTAAAATAAACAAAATGGCAAAATTACAAACACAAACGTGAACCAAAGTCATTTTTATCAACTTATAAAACCAAATTAAATGCAAAATAAGAATTTAAGTCACAGGCTTTTGGATGTTTTCCTCAACACGAATGGGAAAAACTGAAGAGTATGTATTGTTTTATACGACCTACATTCATGAGATACTTCCTTATCCCCGATGAAACACTAAATCTAGAACTGAAGTACATAAAAAAGTTTACTATTGTCGATATATACCAGCAGTTATGGATTGCAGCTATAACTCCCTATTAAACCCTAACTGTAAGCGAAAAGCAAAGTAGTCTGACTCACAGGATGTAGACTGTGCATACAAGTCTGCCATTGGCTGCCCATTTCAGACGGAAATCTCCTCCATTTCCGCTATCTATTTTGCAAGGGCACTGTCGCTGCATCCTGGGCTTAGCAAAATAAGTGAGGAGATAGGTCTGGCTATGCGAGGCTACAAGTTAAGTGATATTGAAATGAAAATAAACTAAATAAAAAGCAAAACAACTCAAAAACTGCAGTGTCCTTGCAACATACACATTGTTCATTCTGATTGTTTTAATGCCTAGTATGTACCTGTCTGAGCGTCTCCGTGGGTAACGACCCATTCTGTGACTCCTTCACTTTAAGCCTGGGGGACGGGAGGGGACAGCAGAGAGCGTGATCAAGAGAAAGTGACAGAATGAACAAGGAGATACTGCTTGTGCTTGCAAGTAAAACCCCTTTACCTGGAGGCCCCCATGCTGCCTACAATCATGACAGCACCAATGATGCCAATACGCTTGTACTTGGGCACGGTGCTGGAGAGCTGTTTGCGAATCACTATGTGCATGTCATCCTGAGGAGAGAAACAGAACGAGAGAGCTAGATCAGCGGGTGGGAGGATGACAAGAAAAGGCGGGAAAAAAAGACTGAATTATCTCGTGAATGTGCACCTGGATGTGAGCTCCCTGCTGCTGGTGCCCAAAGGCCAGTCTACTCAGGAGGTGGAAGAGTCTGCGGATCTGCTGGGGTGTGAGGTTGTCCATGTAGTCCAAGATTCCCTGTGTCAAATATCATGCTCAGTTAAACTAAACCAAACACAATGATGCTAAACCTTTGTGAGACAAGCATCTACTGAACATCTATTGAGCTCAAATTTCATTTACACATTTTTAAGTGCAGTTTGGGTAGCAGCTACACTAGCAAATATATGGATCACCTCCTTACCTTGACAAAAACAGCATACAGGGCCATTTCTGAGGGCTTTTCTGTAACGAGGCCGCAGAGCAGCTCCAGAGCCATGTCCACCTCCCCACCCACACCGCTGCATACATGGGTCACTAAAGAGCCCACCACCTCCTACAAAACACAAGACAGGACGGAATTAAAATGACTCGGCTGCAAGCGACAAACATGATTATGCACATTTTAAAAAAACGAATCCCAAACCCACCTGTTGGCAGTAAGAGTCAAAAGCAGTGAATGAGTGTCGGTACATGTGTCCACCAAATGGCACCAAACAGGGGTCAGGGGAGCGCAACAAACTCTGAGCCAAAGCCAGGATGGAGGGGAAATACCCTCGCATGACCTAGAGTATGGTCATCAATAAATACAACATGTTATTCAAATAATATTAATGAATAAAAATAAAATTCACTGTGCTGCTGTCTTTATGTTTAGGATTGTATGTCCGCAGACTGACCCACCTGAGCATAGTCTCTGAAGGTCCTCTGGAGCAGAGCCTCCTGGATCAGTCCAGTCCTCACTTTCACCTTCAGCACCCTCTCCGCCCCGCGCCGGCTCTGGTTGGCGTTGGTGGAGTGGAGGATGAACAGCACCAGCAGATCTATTACCTGACATGGCAGAGCACATTTGAAGGGAGAGACACGCAGATTCAGATCCCCACAGACACATAAATGTGACAAATAAAAATAAGGTTTCTACATGTTCTTGATTTCAAAATGTCTTTTGTGTCCAAAGTTTGTGACTGGCTTTGAAGGTGTATGTTAGTGTATAGTATAGAGCTGCAAAGATTATTTGATTTTTTGTCAACTATTAAATTACTCGCCAACTATATTGCTAATTTTTTATTTATTTTTTAAATCAGTTTGAGTAATTTTTTATAAAAAAAAGTCAAAATTCTCTGATCCCAGCTTCTTCAATGTGAATATTTTCTGGTTTCTTTACTCCTCTACGACAGTAAACTGAATATCTTTGAGTTGTGAACAAAACAAGACATTTGAGGACGTCGTCTTGGCCTTTGGGAAACGCTGATCGACATTTTTCACTATTTTCTGACATGTTATAGACCAAACAACTAATCAATTAACCAAGAAAATAATCAGCAGATTAATCAACAATGAAAATAATCGTTAGTTGCAGCCCTAGTACAGTAGGATATATGCATAAATATAATATTAAGTCATTTTTCTATCATTTTCCAGACTTCATTTAAAACTGCAAAAAACTGTTGTAAAAATTACAAATTCCTTTTTTTACAATTTGTTTTGATTTTATAGAATGGGATCTAAGCCCTCTACATCTACACTAACCAATTTACTAGGGGACACCCTGAACTGAGGAGATGACACTCACCTTATGGTCCTCCTCTTCATCCACAGACTCTATTGCCTAATAAAAAATAACACAGTAAAAGTTCAGGAAGCAACACTGAATTTGAGAAGACTGTTATTCAAAAGCATCAGCATTTATTAATCAGTTAAATCAAGGGGGCTTAAATAGTGATTCATTTCCCACCTTGAGCCAAGCCTCAGATATCATTTTCTGGAATCGCACTGCTGACTTGATGCCGTCCAATGTCAACGCAACGCTGTCCTGGCTGCTAACAGCTGCTGGTGTGGAGGCCGACCTGCTCCAAAACCAGATTTATTAGATTAAAATCTTCAGGATTACAATTATATCATGAACCTACTGGCCTACTTCAAAATAGGTTCCTGACAAAATGTATTGATGTTGTGAGTGAATTGGCATCTGTGTTTGTCTTACGCTGCTGATCCTTTGCTCTTCATGCGGCTCTGAGAGGCCTGCAGCACAGGAGGGAGAACACACTGCTCCAACTCAAGCTTTTTACGAAGATTACACACCACCTACATGCAGGAAAAACACAAAATATACAGTACGTACTTTAACAACCAGAGCACAACAACGTTGTGTTTTTTTAATGCAAAAAGCTGTGGACATGAGTCTGAGCTCTGACCTCATAAGCATCAGAGGCTGAGACAGAGTGCAGGATGAACTTCACCACCACAGGAAGGTCCTCCAGTTGCACAGCAGCCAAAGTGGCCATAACGGCTCCACGGACCTGAGAGAGCAGACAGACAGTAACAGGTAACAACACAGTGACAATCACTTGGCCTTTAATAATTCACCAAATATAAGTGTGTGTACTACCTCAGTAAGTAATGAGGAGCTGAGGTTCAGACTAGAGAGGGCATCCAGGATGGGGACAGTCAACTGAGTGTTCTCCTGGAGTAAAGAGCTGCAGAGAACAGGGATGAAAGTAGTAGATATAATAAGCAACTCTGAAACCACACATACAGCACAAGAACCACAGATCTGTAGTAGATATTCACTGTACATACTTGAGCTCTCTGGCTATATCATTGTGCTGGGAGTCTTCCAGTATCTCTGGCAGACTGGTGATGATGTCACGCTGGACCTCCACTGGTGCTACTGACACCAGCTCCATGAGCTTCGCCGCCAACTCCTGCAAATAACAGGGCAGAAATAAACACATGACCATCGAGAAATTAGTGATGACTGACGTGAAGGAAAAATACATGATTACAGGTCTAATGGAACAGACCAGCAAAAATAAAAACACGTTTAATAACTTTAATGTCGGTGACTACCGTACATGCAACCTATCATCACCAGAAATGACTACCTTGCTGTCCACAACTCGGTCCAGCCATTTAAGCTGGTTAATAATAGTGTGAGGAATACTGAGTCCACCTTCTCCGGTACTGTGAGGGACAGAAAAAAAGTTGACATTTAGAAAAATAAGACAATGGCAACAAGTGGGTAAAATGCTGTAAAGTGAACTCCTATGAAATACTGACCCATCAAACATAAATTCGGGGAGTTTCTCGAGCAAGGTGTTAATGATGGAGGTCTGCGTGAAAAAGAAAAGTAGATTTGTGGAAGACGCACTGTACATGTACATGTCTCATAGCAGAAAGAAGACATTTGGAATTTCTTTTTCTGTGTGACATCCTCTGTGAAAGGGTGATGCAGTCGTCTCTATGCAGAAAATCTGACCTGCAGCATCTCAATCCCCAACAGCATGCGAAGAAGACTTTCCTGGAACGAGCTGACACAACTGCAACACAGAAGAAAACATGTCAGTATGTCACACCATGCAGTCAGACCCCTAACAGACAGTAAGCTTGGTCTAGGTCTAGCTGTGCTGAAGTTGAAGTAGCCTCTATTAGCATTGAGTGTTTTTATAACAGTCACCTGGAGTCTCCATCAGACAATCTTGGGACACATGGAAGAAGGCAGTTCCTAAACCGCTCAGCGTCCTCAATATGAGACTCCAATCCATTGGTGAATTCCTGTACAATCTGAGCAAATACATCTCAGTGAAATATAACAGTCTCATGCTAAATGCCTTGACTTTGTATAGGGATGGCGCATATATATATATATATATGTATATATATATACTTACCCCAGGATACCTTGGACTCTTCTGTAGTTGTTTCTGTATCCTTTTTTGGAAAACTACTTGGTCGACAGCTACAGGGGGGAAAAGATAAAGATCAGAAAAATCAGAAGTGGAAAAACTGATTTAATTTAGTGTCCTGGTATGTTTTGAAACTTGGATTGAGTGTATTTACCAATCTCATTGGACGTGCCACCTTGTTTCAAGGTGACACCTGCCTCTCGCAGAAAGACGCCAAATACACTTTCATTTGTCTCCTCTGGAGCAGACTCCTTTGGTTGGCGACCAGTGTTGCGACTCTTCTTTGCCTCTACAAAGAGAAGAGAATAAACCTTTAATAAAACAGTATCCAGCAGAGTCAGAAACCTGGGCTCCCCAAATAGACAATGTTTCAGATAGGTGCCGGTTAATGAGGGGAACATGGTGTGTTATGTATTTGGAAAAAAAAATACATTATTTTTAGACTTAGAAAAGGCACTACTTTTTGTTAACTGATACAATGGTCAGTATATCTTAATAACAGGTGAAGTAGTATGTCAGCGGAGTGATACCTGTATGACTGTATGACTGGTGTGTTTGTGTAATCATGTCAGTGTGATGTCAAATAAAAATACAACCTGACCTGAAAAGGTTTAATGAAAAGGTGAAACTTAACCAAACCTGTGATCACTGATTATTAATTGGGAACATACAGTACATCTGTAAATTGATTGTAATGTACGATGTTGTATTATGTGATTTTATATAAAATGTGCTATTCTGTATTTTTTTTTTTAATTTATTTTCTTTTTCTTAAAAGCCTAACCAGGGACAAGGTCTGCAAATTAGCTATGGCTAGAAGTCCTATATACCTTGCATTTTTAATTGCACTTTAATTAAGTGTAACAATGCCTACATGTATTGTCCCTGTCAAATAAACTAATAAATAAAATAAATAAATAAAACATCCTGTCAGATTATGTCATACTCCTGTATTACTTTCCACTAAAATGTAAATAATGTTAAATCTGTGAATCTGTTTATGTTAGCTGTCAAGCTGGGGAACTTCACTAGGAAACTCTATAACGTTACTGACTGATAATAATAATAATTATGCTTTAACTGCTGATGTGTTTCTTTACATAAAACTTACTAGTAGTAGTTGTAGTTGCTCCCTCTCCTTTATCCACAGAGGAGCGTCTCTTTTTACGCATCATCTGATGAGATATAAAGGACAAGCTAACATCAACAGCAGCAAACAAGATAACATATATATAAATATATATATTTTTTTTTTTTTTTTTTTATTATTATTATTATTTTTATTTCAAAATGGCAGTATACATAGTAACTGCATAAAAGATTAAAAACATTTACATACAAAAAAAGCATATCGAAAACATAAACAAAGAGCTGTGCCAAACATAAAAGGACAACAGAAATGAAACAAAACCAACATAAAATTAAAAAAAAACACACAATAAAAAAATAAAAAAATAAAAAAAAATAAAAAAAAGCGAGAGTATGGCAATAATTTCACTTAAAAACTTTTTAAAATATTGCATACATTCATTGTTTTCATTGTTTTTTTGTTTTGTGAGGAAGAAATTGTTGACAGATATAGATCCATTTCTTTCATAAATACAAAGAAATTAGGCTTTCTTATTTTGGTAAATTTACACTTGTGAATGTGGAACTTCACGAGAATTAAAATTAAATTAATAAGAAAAAATGCATTACTGTCTTTGTCACTGTAATCATAGCAACCAAATATAATATTTCTATAGTACAGTGCAAAATCTGAGAAAATGTTAACAAGTATAAAATTATTGACATCTTTTCCACAATTCACATGTATATTTACAGGACCAGAATAAATGAGAGCAAGTTTCAGGATGTGATTCGCAGAAGGAACAATTTACATCTATATGTCACTCTTTAACTTCTGTAAGAAATGTTTCACTGGATAGAATCTGTATATAACTTCACTGGAGACCTCTGACGTCACAGCAGACTGCTCTACTGTGGCTAAAGTATCAGCTAGCTAGTCCAGTAATTCAATAACTATAACACAAACATGTCATACTTGCAGTATGTGATGTTATATCGAGGTTATGTTAAATGATAAAACTGAGACGTACGTTTAGTAGAAGACACAGACGATGATATTACGACCTCAGACACAGAAGTTACAAAACAAACCTCCGCGCCAATGTGCTGTGCGCGTCATCAACCACAGTTAGGGATCATCTTCGTGGTGTTGAGGTATCAGAGGATGACAGTTATCAATAAATGCCCTCCTCTGAGAATAATAAAATCACAATTTATATGTATCTCCTTTATAAGTTAGTCTGTTGACTGAAATATCTGTTGGTGCTTTTAAAACGGTGCTATCCGTCGTTAAACACTACAACCATAACAACATGTTTTACACGGTCCCTAACTTTTCTGGCATTGTGTGGCGCTTGTTTATACAAACAACTTGTCCCGTTTTTGGGCGGGGTTAAAACTGGTGGATTGTTTACTCACGATGACATTTTCCGGGATACGCAGTGGAGGGAAACATGCACACGTCAAGAGAAGATGTACCTGTTCAACTACATCAAAGAGTGTGTTTTATACTGAGAGTATTCACTGCTACCTGCTTCCTTCTTCACCTCACTTGCTTTACTAATAACATTTAGCCCAGTAACATCATGATTTAGGAGGCGTTTTCAAAAGAGAGCAGGATGCTCTTTTTAAGCTAAAGTGCCGCAGTTTTCGGTATATGTTTCATTGAGAATATCCGCCAGGACAAAAAAAGAAAAGAGATGATATAGCAGAAATGTCAAATCATTTTGACATACTAGTGACATAGTGATGGCTTTCATATTAAAGGACCCATATTATAAAAAAGTGAAAAATGAAAAAACTTTTTTATTATAAAGCAGGCTTAAGTCCTATATAAATACTGTGAAAGTATCGAAACATTCAATCCACAGGGAAATACACACACATTCAGAAACTCTGCATTTGAAACAAGCTGTCAGGATTTCTGTCCATTCGTGATGTCACGAATATACAATATTTAGACCCTTTACACAACTTTTAACGTAAACATTCTAATCGTGTCCAAGTTTATTCCTGGTTGCAGTGTATGTGAATGACATCAGCTGACAGGAAGTAAACATGGAGCCAAGCTGTTGCCTAGCAACGCAATTCTGTTGCAATTCTGTCAAAATGCGCGAAAACGGAGCGTTTCAGACAGAGGGTAAATACAGGCTTATTCAGGCTGACAGTATCAGGAAAATAAAGTTTTTTTAACATTAAATCATGTAAACATGTTCTGGTAGAAAAACAAAATACAAGTATGAATCTGAAAATGAGCATAATATGGGACCTTTAATGTGATGGTACATTGGCGGCCGTCCCACAGGCTGCAGGGAGTGAACTATCTTGACAGTTAAATACAAGATCTTTGAGCGTGTATGAAGGTTGAGCTCAAGACACCGAAGAGATCAGAGTGTGACTGTCACTGAAGGGAGCAGCAAGGTAGCAAGAATGGCTTCCAAATTTTACGACCTCTCGGCCAAACTTTTAACAGGAGAACCGTTTAATTTCTCCTCTCTGAAGGGCAAAGTCGTCCTCATTGAGAATGTGGCGTCTCTCTGAGGTACGACCACCAGGGATTACACCCAGATGAACGAGCTCCACCAGCAGCACGCCGGTAAGGGGCTCGTGATCCTGGGAGTGCCCTGCAACCAGTTCGGCCATCAGGTGAGCAACATTATACCTTATACCATCCAGCAGGTCTGATCTCTGCATGCACTCTGGGGTGATTTGTAATTTTTTATGTTTTGTGTTTATTTATTTTACTTTGCGTCTAATATATTATAATAATATAATATATAATAATAATAATAATAATAATAATATACTATACTAATATACTTTGCTTTTAGATATAACATCACACAACTATTGTAAGTTATATTCAATTTGTACTTCAAGTCAAATGGAAAGAGTTTTGTTCCTGTTTTAGACTTCCTTTAAATATCCAAGTTCACTGGCTTGTTAGTCTTATATTTAATAGCTGCTACAGTCACAATAATCCAGGTAAATGATAAGTGAAAAGTCCAAAAAGTAAACATAAAATGCAAGGATACCTTTTTTTTTTTTCTTCTGGTGAGCAATTTAGTTACTGTGAGCAGCAGTTTCAGCATATTTAGGAAAGAGGAAATAGTGGTAGTGTCAGTGGATTACCTAACACCTAACAATAGGCCTTCTAGTTTTTAAGTATGTTACTGTCTTAATGCATGCAGTTTGTTCTGCTTCATCATTATAATAACCACAATAAGCAGGAATGTGTGTTATTTATTAACTCAGTGTTTATGGCAACAATAATAGTAACACATTAATAGATGGTTATATAAACAATCAGCAGGAAGTGAAACAAACTGGTGGAGGGGGGAGGGGTTCCTTCTGTTTAACAGATAAACTAGATAAAAGATAAAGAAAAGTCTGTTGAGAGACGATTCATACTATCAGTGTGATCCTTGAGTTAAACTGTGGGCTACTTAGTTGTTTGTTAGAATAGTTTATGGATCAGATTACTGATCTGTAAAGCATCAAATGATTTATTAGCCATTAGTTAAATTGTTCTCAACAATTTAAAACATTAAGTGGTGAACAGACACTCAAATTGTCCACCCCACTTGTTTTAACTTCAAACCTTTATTGTTCGATGACAGATTACCTCCCTCATAAAACATCATTATAATTATGTAATAAATAAATGTCTATGGGACACAATGCCAGGGCTGGGATGATACGCTTATCTACTGATTCAATACTATCACGAACAATACTTGGGTGCCGATTCGATATGTATTGCGATATTTTTAAGTATTGCGATTCAATATTACGATTTATTGCAATTTTTTAAAACTTTTTTTAACACTATAGATCATGGGGAAAAAGTTGAATCATTTACTTCTAGGGACGTTTACTTTGTGAGTTCTCTAAATTGATGAAGTAAAAATGTTTAACTGTCAGCATGTACTGTATGTAGTCAGAGATGTCCTGAAGTCAAATATATCCGTCATTGTAAGGAATTATGGAGCAATCAGATTTTACAGCACTGCAAGCATACAGAAATGTAGCTATTTCAAGCTACAAATATGGGACTTTTATTTGGAAATATCTCTAATTTGATACAGTAAAATGTTTGATTGTATGTATGTATGTAATGTCAAATATATCAGTCATCATCAGGAATTATTTATTTAATATTTTTCAGCAACCCGAAAGAGACATTTCTCTCACAAATTAGTGGTATTTTATTTCAAATGTATTTATAAGGGACATGTAACATGTTTTAATGCCATTTAAACTTTACCATAGTGACCTGAACCTGTCTGCTTTCTAAAATGTCATATAATCACACATAATCTTCTGATCAACCCGTTGCAGGAGAACTGCAAGAATGAGGAAATCCTCATTTCCCTGAAGTACATCCGTCCTGGAAACGGCTTTGAGCTAAAGTTTCAGCTGCTGGAGAAAGTGGAGGTGAACGGGAAGGATGCCCATCCTCTGTTTGTGTTCCTGAGGGAGAAGCTCCCGTTCCCCAGCGACGACCCAGCCTCCCTCATGACTGACCCCAAGTTAATCACCTGGAGCCCGGTCTGCAGGAACGACGTGTCCTGGAACTTCGAGAAGTTCCTCATCGGGTCGGATGGAGTGCCGTTCAAGCGCTATAGCAGGAGGTTCCTCACCAGCGACATCGAGGGCGACATCAAGAAGCTCCTCAGCCAGGCAAAGTAAAGAACCCGTCCTCCCAACATGTTGTCCACCCATCCCACCGGCACCAGCTTCCCAGCATCTCTGGGCTCGTTGTTTTTCCCTCCATAGCTTCTGTGGATGGTGTATATGACACACTTCTCCAGACCAGCTGTGCTCTCTTGTATACGATGGCCGTGTTCTGCTCTTTTTACTATATGAAGGCATCCTCTGAAACCAAGCTAGTTGTGAGGAGGGTATCTGATGAAATGTAAAAAGGCTCAATGTTTTCAGCTGCATCGTGTGCACGTAAAGCACAGCTGTGTTTTCATCTATTAAGGGGACCAATAAATGTATTTTTTCCAAACATTTCCTGACTGCATCTCAGTGAAATTATTTTAACAAGATTTTATATTCAACAGCAAGAGGGTCGCAGGTTCGAATCCGGCTTGGGGCCCTTCTATGTGCAGTTTGCATGTTCTCCCCGTCTTAGCGTGGGTTTTCTCCGGGTTCTCCGGCTTCCTCCCACAGTCCAAAGACATGCAGGTTATGTTAGTTGTTGCTCGTAGGTGTGAATGTGAGCATGAATGGTTGTCTGTCTCTATGTGTCAGCCCTGTGATAGTCTGGCGACCTGTCCAGGGTGTACCCAGCCTTCACACAATGTCAGCTGGGATCAGCTCCAAAATATATTTTGAAATCAAACTCCATGGTAAAGGACAAATATAGTTTAGTATTGTAAAAACTTAAAGGTCGCATATGAAAATTGTATTTTTTTTACGTGTAACCTTCAAATAAAAAAGTTATGGTTGGTAAAATTATCCATCCAGCACTTGCGTAGCGAACCCTACGCAGTATGGAAAAGTATGGAATTTGATTTTTAGTAATTTCCAGGTCTGGATAAGTATGGAAATAAAGAAGAATATGGAAAAAAATTGTGTTTCCAGACTATTTCCCCTGTTTTCTAAAATATAAAATTGAGAATTTCAAAAAAATAAATTGATCATGCAAGCAGTGTTTTTCATGACGTATGGACACACGTACACTGTGAAAATGAATTTTTATACATTTTTTATGTATAAAAACCTACAAAATATGGAGGGAACAATAATATAATATGATTTATTTAATATTTTAGTGGAAAACAGTATGAGTCTAGGCAGCACCGGTTAGTTTACTTCCTCTTTGGACAGCGATGTTTCACAGTGGAACGTCTTCCAACTTTCTGCGTAGCGGCCATCGTGGGTAAAAGCAAGTTTTCCAAAGGCTGGCTTGACAATCCCAAATATAAAGCCAGGTTAGCTAATGATTCCACATGGGAAAAGTCAGCTAGATGCAAACTTTTTATGAAATCATTCGACATCTCCAACATGGGGGAGGCGGTAATTGTAAGCAATATGCAAATGTAAAAGCCCTTTTGTCTCGTCACAGCAGATGTCAAATATGGTCTGAAAAAAAATCTACAGAGAATTCTGGAAAAGGATGGAATTTTGAAATGGACCTACCCGAATCTACCTGTGCTGCCCTACAGCAGAGTACAAATCATAGTTCATTTTGCAACCAGTCAGCATGAATAAATAGCATGTGATTAAGTTGCATCACCTGCCAAGATAGATCATGTCGCAATACAGTTTATGGTTATTTCACAACTACCACTGGCATTAGGCCAGCTTTGTTAGAGTCACAGCTTTGGTGTAGGCTTATTATAGTATATATTTTTTTTGTGTGTAATTACTCCAAACAAACCACCTTGTTGAGGCTTCCAGTCTTTATTGTACTTTGAATTCAAATATTTCTCAGTTAAAAACAAATACTGTAGATATCAATAAGATAAATATGAGGACAAGAATTTATACACCTATTTTCAATAGTGTGATTATTTACATGTCTTCGGTTATTTTTTTAAGTTTTAATTACTGTCGTGATTTAGGGGTTAAAACAAGATTCGCTGCTGCATTTGGCAGCTGGATTTTTTTTTCCAACTAAGTATCTAGGATTACAAATATGATGTAAAGCTTTTCTAGGCACAGGCTTGAATGATTTTATTTAGGTAGTCATCTCTGAACGACATAATGGGCAGGACCAACCGGCAAAAAGGGCACTTGGAGGCCCTTCGTATCAACATGCTGTAATGCAACAAAGTGCAGAATTAATGCCACAGAACGAGACTTATGGGAATTAATAACAAACTGCCATCTGGTTTCACTCAAAGACCCTTGAGACTGAGTATAAGGAAATGTATGTTATACTCACACGAGATACCTGTTATAACTGTGCTTCCTGGGATAATTGTGTCTGTAAAGACCCCATTAAGATAAAACAGGGATTCTTCTCTTATGCTACCAACAGAGACAACTTTGCCTTATTTTACTTCACAGCCGAGTGGTGTATTATGATCACTGGAAGGAAAACAAATGGCTGCACTCAGTGGGAACGCTGTTAGCTATCCTGACCCCCCCATCTGCTGACACGTGTAGATTGTTCCTAATGTCAAGGAGCAAGTTCAAGTTTCATGAATAAAAGCACCACTTTTATACTAGTTTATTTTGCTTCACTCAAGTGTGCTTTGAAGATATCAAATAACATAGCCATTTCAATACACAGCTGCATTTATGTACAAGACTAATAAGGACAAGCCATTTGCAGGTGAGCTAGGGGTCCGATCAGGCAGCAATCAAAATATGCTTATAAGACACATTAAATGATCTGGAAGTGTATGACAGACCGTAGCCCTTAACGCTAAGGCCAAATCATACAATCCTGTCATGTCTAGAATGCACCAGAAGCAGGTAGATAATGAACTCATGGAGAATTCAAAGTGCCCCCCTTTTTAGTCAGGATGCAGGAATCAAAAGGCCGCTTTTGCATTGTGATTACAAAAAAAAAAAAAGGAAAATAAAAATGGTTAGCAGGGTAAGACTCCTCTCATAAAGGGTCCGAGAGACAGCAGAGCCCGTTCTGTGCATCAAAGAGCAATAAAATGATGGCAATGAAGAGCAAGGCCGAAAAACTGCTTCTGCCACAACTCACGTCAAGACGCAGATCTTTAAAAGCTTGAAACAAGACGTCCCCCTCTGTGGTTTAGATTGTAACACAGATCCGGCAGGCCGGTAGCAAAACCGCCACAGCTAGTCTGCAGCAGCAACATCCCCCATCAGTGATCCACTCTAACACAGGTGGAATAAGGTCACGTGATTCTTTCATCAAGCATGGCATGTATTGTTCTGTGTGCACGTCACACTGTTAAAGTTTGCATTTACCTTCAGCACAGCAAGATTATCAGAGATAAATCTAGGCAAGATGCCAGTATCCTGCTAATGTCTTAACAGTTGGTACATTTCATCATAAAAACCTCGGAACGCTTTGGTTGAAAAAACATGTGCATTTGGCTTTTTTTTTCTTTATATATTTCTGACTGTCGTTGTGGGCAACAGAAACATTTTGTTTATCTTCTAACATTCTGTTCATCCAGTGAGAGGATCTATATCTCCTCTTTAGTTCCAGACTAGTAAACTAGGATCAGAAATCAGTAGGCCGTCCGCTGCGTTGGGAGGAAGTCTCTCGGGTCGCTCTTCTGACAAGGCCGTTGGCTCTGGTTGACAACATACGAGACAGAAATCAAATAAAAATGCGGGGAAGGTAGGGTTAATAATGTTAAGTCTGTGGAGTCCTCTGTCACTAAAGTAGCGTTGTGTGTGCGTCCGAGTGTCTCTATTTGCCGTTGTGTGTTTCAGTGCGTGTCCCTTGGTTGTCAGGGCTCCTCAGTTTGTGTCCATGTGGTCGTCGGCTGCTTCTGGGGCTCCTCCCAGCGAGGCCGAAGGCTGAGGTTTGGAGGGGGCTTCCTCGTCCCTGCGCTGATAGAACAGCACATAGGCTGCTTTAGTCTGCAAGGGGGCGACAGGGATAGGATTACACTACGAAAACACGGACACTCGACACCGAGGACAGAAAGCCAAGAAGGCCGAGGGCTTATCTACATCAAACATCAGTCAATGATGAGGAAACACAAGGTTCAACAAATACTGCATCTCTGGGGGTATTCAAGTTAAGGGTGGGAAAAAAAAATCAATATATATTTGCGTCTATGCGGAGGTAGAAGGAAGTTACCGCTTTTATAATTTTTTTTATTATACCGGTTTTCAAAATAAGGTGCTAACAAAGGGAACTGTATATTTAAAATACATAAATGGAAATAAGATTGTTTGGATTATGTTCACCAGCAGTATAAAACATTACATGTCCCTTATAAATTAAAAAGAAAATACCACTAATTTGTGAGGGAAATGTCTTTATTCTTTGATTTTTGGGTTGCTGGAAAAAAAATGTAATAAATAATGCCTGACAATGACTGATATATTTGACTTCAGGACATCTCTGACTACATACATGTTAAAAATCAAACATTCTTACTGCATTAATTCTATTTTCTAATTATTATTTTTATTTTCCCCAAGGTCTAGTGTTAAAAAAGTTATTAAAAATCGCAATAAATCATAATATCGAATCGCAATACTTAAAAATCGCAATACATATCGAATCAGCACCCAAGTATCGTGATAGTATCGAATGGGGAGATAGGTGTATCGTCCCAGCACTAATTCAAGTAGTCAGAAAACCAAGATCTATGAACATTAAAGAGTTTAAACTCACCACAATCTGGTCCTCTGAGGCAGAGGAGACGCTGCTGTCATCAAAGTAATACCACTTTCCATCTACTTTATTCTTGCCATAAGCTGTGTCTGTTGGAGGACAAGAAGTGTTAAATAAACAGCTTTTCTCTTCATTCGTTTATCCAGGAAGAGATCAAAATCTCACTCACACCAGTTCACTATGAATGAACACAGCAAATACACAAACAGACTTGACAGCAGGCCATCTGTTGACACATATTGTGGGCATGGCTGAGGATTAACAAACAAACTGTGTTGGCACAAGAACTAGAGAGTGGATTTACAACCAGCTGAAAATAAAAGAGTTTAATATGTGTAAAATAAGCGATTGACAGCTCTTTATGGTATGTTGATGTGGAGTGATGTTGGGCTGTGATTTCCACTCCAGAAGTGTTATTCAAGACATTAAAATGACAGAGAAAAGAAGAAAACATGAACTGTGACTTACAGTGACCCCCTCCCATTCCTCCGTAGTGGTTTGACACAGCTATGAGGTCATAAACGTAGGGGCCGGCCTTGGGGTCGCACACAAACTCGGACATGTTCAGATCCCTGACAAAGAAAATATCATCAGTCGCAAGAAAAATAAAATGGCATTGCCACCACACTGAAACTCAATTATTACACTTAACCAAGAAATAAAAAGTAGATTCTCTTAAAGTCATATTTAATGTAAAAAAACAGCATGCGGGCCGTCTGTATGTTTTAGCCAACATTAGTGAGCATGAGTCAGCATTTCTTTAAGCTGGATTTCAGTAGACTTTGCCTCCTCCTGGTTTCTAGTGAATCTAGTTCCTCAACAGAGGTCGATATGTGCTGCACGCACACACACAGTGCCAAGAATGAGACAGGTAGTGTGACATAACTTCTCTATTCTAAAAACGCCCAGGAAAATGTGTACTCTGCCAACTGAAAAGAAGTTAATGACTCATGCAGAGCTGAAAAGCCTGTTTTGAAAGCTGTGTTAGTTACACAACTAAAATAGATAAGGACAGCAAGGACACACAGGTGTAGTTGTTCTGTGGAGTTATGATTCCAGTTCCCTGAGACAAGAGTCCATTTCTTGAAAGTACAATAAATACAGTATTTCCTCATTCACATTGTTCTGTCAGTTTCAGACTACAGCTCCCCCTGGTGTAGAAGTGCCACTGATACGGCACGTTCTCAGTTCCTCTAGAACAATCTTCAAATGACAAACACTAATCAAATCAAACTAAATCTATAACACTGCTTTTCTAAAGAATTACATAGCTAATGTTAGATGTGAATCAATCTAAACATTTAAAGACCCTATACACTTAAAGGTGACCTCTTCTCAGGACATCTGGAACAACTAAAAAGACACCACAGTACCTTTTCTCATCATTAGACTAATGCATTGTTCTTAAGGCCTTTACACACCGGGGGCATGACGAATAAACAGCACGAAAATGCAAAATGCTCCCATGCAATTGTTTTGCATCAAAACTTTTCATACCAGCAGCGATGCGAATTTGCAACAACACTTTTTCAATAAAAGCTTTGAATAGATTTGTGCAGGCAGAGGCCAAAATCGGGATCCTATTGAGCAGCATCTGGCAGTCTGTTTGAGGTAAACTGTTGTGCAGCCTAAACTACTGTAAGCTATTTTAGTTTCCTATTAGCAAAATGCTCTGAGTGAATTTGCCTCTGGTAAACAGTTACGCAGTGTATATGTCTAGGGGAGAACATACAAATTCCACACAGAAAGTGAAAGTACTCATGACAAGTTCGTAAAAAAAATATATTGACGTGCGAATAAATCGCGCAAAAAAACACTCCCAGTGTATAAAGGCATTTAAACATATTCACTATAATGTTAATGAGCAATACTGGCTGCATACCTGATGGGAAAGTCCACCACTGTGTCAAGCTTGTCCCTCCAACACCGGTTGTAGGAGAACCGCTTTAGATGAACTACCAGAATGCGAGGCAGCGACCACAAGTCAAACTTTTTTGTGGCCTGTTGGTGTTTCTTACACGTTGGACAATACCTGCATAAAATAGATCGTATTTATATGACAAAGATAGAGGCAAAGGTGGTGATTTGACACTGAACTCAGCTGTAGCTGTGAACCCTTACCATGGATCGTGTTCTCCGAGAGTCTCCATGGTTGTGAAGAGCTCGATGCATTCTCTCAGAGCCACCGTGGCTTTCTTCTTCTGGGCCTGAAGCATGCTCTCGTGCTTCTCATAAGCCTACACACAGTATTCACACAAATATAAATAGTCTGTTTGTGTATCTTGTCGCAGAATGTTTATGATGAATATTAACCTACTGACCTCTGCTTCCTGTTCATCATAACACAGTTTCTTTGACTCAGTGTCCCAGTCGATCGCCACCGTGGAATGTGCTGCAGAGAAGAGGAGGTGGAAGAGGCTGTGTCAACACAAAGAGGCTTTGAAAAACAAAACTAACAATGCAAATGTTGGTTCGAAACATGAGCACTCACGATTAAGTTTGAGGACATTTCCATCGCAGGGCAGCGGGCTGATGTTAGCTGTTCCGTAAGAGTTGACTATGCTGAAAGTGAAGAGCTTGGCTGGCAAAGAGCGCTTATTGGCTGTGTCTCCTTTAGGCCCATTTTCCAAGTCAGAGGTCTCCTCTTCCTCCTCTTCGGACTGGCCGTTCTCTGGCTCTGGACTCACCTGGTGGTCCATGGCCTCCTCCTCACCTGAACAGACAACAATGAAATCACATCACTTTGCAGTTTTTTGCGTGTCTGATGAATGCTTCCTTTAACCTCTTCCTCCTCTGCCAACTTTTACTGTCTTTAATTGGCTATAGCAGGCTCAAACTAGACAACCTAAGGAAGCCATTGGTACTAATGATGTCATTCTAGCGAGGCTAAATAACGCTCCAAAGTTAGGCTAAATTTTGGTGAGGGAAAACTGTCATGGCCATGTTCAAAGGGGTCCCTTGACCTCTGACCTCAAGATATGTGAATGAAATGGGTTCTATGGATACCCACAAGTCTCCCCTTTACAGACATGCCCACTTTATGATAATCACATGCAGTTTGGGGCAAAAACCATGCCGTTTTTAATGCAGTATAAATGTGTTATTTTCACCTATTCTAAAATGGTGGATTTGAATATTTCTGCATACTGGGGTCACTAAATAGTCTTGGAATTACATAAATTGGGTATGACTGGAAAGCTGAGACTCTTGTGAATTCAAAGAACCCAATTGTATTCATGTGTGATGATGTTAGTCCCCATAGTAGCCATTTCATATAGTGAGACTATTTTTTTTTTTTGTTGTTGTTTTTTTTAAAATCTGACCTCACTGTATAAAATGACCTGTGGTGACCTCTAGGATAATCACAGCCTCATGAAACTTTACAGCCACAAACTAAAGACCTAGAGCATTCAGAGGATGGATGGCTGGTAGATGGTAGATTGACAATAAGGGGGTTTCTGAGCAGTTTCCACAACAGAAGTGCTCGCCATCCAATCGCCAAACAGCTTGTCACACAGCGCTAAGCTGCATCTAAAATCAATGTTCAGGTTCTCAGCTTTAAGGGTGATGTACACCACTTCTATGTGACATATACTGTTGACCTGTTATCTCCCCCTAAAGGCCCCCTGTACCCCCTAAAAAGACAAAAATGTGTCTATGAAAAAAAGGGATGGAGTGGAAGAGGTTAAATTAATTTCAATTTGGTGACAGATATTAGCCGCTTACCATCATATAGCCCATTAGTTTCATTGCAGGTCCCTGAGTGGTTGCTGCCGTTGCTGCCATTACTGGAGCTGGCACTGCACGAGGCCCCGTCTGACAGGGGGCTGCCACAGCCCCCCAGGCTGGCGTTGAGACTAGACGATGTGGAACATTCAGGAGCCTGGCTGCAGCTGGCAAAGGTCGCCGAGGCTGAGGCCCTGCTTTCACCATTAGGGCTCTGGGATTGTTTTACGTAGCGCCTGCAACAGGAAACACAGGAGATTACTTAACCAGCAAATACACTCACAACTCACTTGTTTTTTATAAGCAGTGACTGCACCGTCATGCGGTTTCCTTCCTTGCTATCCACACAGTGGGCCCTTACCCGATCCTCTCTAGGATCTTGTCATAAAGAACGTCTGCTATGAGGTTGTGTCTGGGCACGGTGATGAGTAAAGGCTGGCCAAACAGCATGGTGCTTGTGGAACTTCCGGCATGCTTGGAATGGCGCTCCCTGAAATATACAGGCAGGTTCATCCTCTCGCTGTCCTCTTCCTGTACCTCGTACCTGCAAAGGGCGACAACACAAACACACACCTAGTATTAAACAGCAACCACAGTGACTCACTTAAGACGTCTCATCTTCTAGTCAACAACAAGACTTACACAAAGATGTCATCTTTTTCCATGATTTGGTTGAGGCCGTCATCCCGTCTATAGATTTTATGGAACCTATGATTGTAAACGTCAGCCACCACCATCTAGACAGAGAAGTGAATTACAAAGTCAGCACATAGTATTTACATTTCAACCCATGACAAAGAAGATGTAAAAGCTGGAAATATAAAAAGGAAAAAGTTCTCACATTTTCTGGAGGGAATCCACAGAGTTTGGACAAGGCGCTGCACAGGTCTGTCACTGCACCCAGTTTGGGGACCACCACTCGATACTGTCAGACAAAAAAAGAAAGACAGTCAGTAAACTACTTAGTTAAATGATTTCAGAAACATCAACAGCAAGTACAAAGCCAACTCTGTTTATAAAAACTGGAATGCTACTGTAAGTTAGTTGGTATTAATTTGCATTAGTTTATTTGTAGTTGTGCCGAGTCTAGAGCTGGAACCCTAGAGCCTCACCTGTGTGGGTCTCGACTGAGGGTCTGATCGCACCAGGAAAACCTCCATAGTGCGGTCCTTCTTCATGGGCAGAGGCAGAGTGAGGTAGCAGAATGGGTCAAAGGTCACGGACACCATGGAGCACTCTGGGCACACCAAAGTGGATTTGAAGAGGCCGTGGAAAATATCAACTATAATAGAGTCATTGCGCAAGCGGTGGTTCGTCCAGGCTTCCTTTGCAACAATCTGTAATCCACAACCAATAGAGAAAAAAACTTCTATTAGATGGCATTTTAAAACCTCAGATAGAACGAGTGCAACATGATATTGTGAAGTAATTCATTGAAGTATTTTGCTCTTCTGTTCTTATAAAACAGTGTAGATCAAAGCACACAATGTGCAGCTTCAAAACTAAAACCTATGGTATGTCTTGCAGCTCAGTCACTCTCTTTGAAATTTATTCATAAATGAAAACACAACAAAGCCTGGAGTGCTGCGAATATAAATATTTAAGCAGCATCATATTCCAGCATCAGACTTCAGAGTCTTTAAATGCAGTTTTTAGTTTCCCCTTTGAGAAATAAAATGCTCTTGAAAAACAAAATTCCCTCAGTTTGAAAAGCAGTATCAGTAAATTTCTGTGTATGCACTATACCTCGTCTTGACGGCCCTCTGCGTCCCTCAGGGCCAGATAAGGCTTCTTCTTGACACGGTTCAGATCTTCGTGGAGCCCGTCGAGCAGGAAGGCCAACAGCTCCTGCGAGTCCTGCTGCTGGTAGCCTGAAAACTGGGGGGCAAAACGTCCAACCTGGGTCTGGAAACAAAAATGTAGATTTTATCAACTTTTTGTAAATGGAAAATTTTCAATCTGTACACATTCAGTTCAGATAGAGCTGTTTGACACAACTCACTTTGAAGGTACGTGGGGCCACGTAGCTGCTGCGGCTCAGCCACATCTGTTTTACTAGATCTGCATAGGCCTCGGCAATCTCGCCCCTCATTCCCAGTGGATTCTCGCGATTAATCTCTGCCTCATACTGGTCATTGAGGAAGTACTCTGTGAGTGGAGATGCATTGCTCAGGCACTGGAAAGAGAGGAATTAAAAGTGGATTATGTGAACATAAAACCCCAAAACATGGCAACTGACTTTTAGCATTATAGCTAGTTCACACTACATGACTTCAGCCCTGATTTTCCACTCCCCAACAGTTTTTGGAGCTCCCAGACAAAAGTCCCACTGCTCAAAGATGTGAGCCAATGCATCACAGACCCTTTACAGATGTCTAGCATGCTAAATAAATGGACCTGTCGGACCTGTCTTGAGAGCGCAAGATACGAGTTGAGGGGAAACCTGAGGGAGGAGGGATCGCCTGTAACAACAGGAATTTACTGTTGCAACACGGAGCAAAGTCTTTGTTGCACCGAGAGGAATAAATAGTCAAATAGACATGTGGAGCCAACAACATCATCAGTAATATGTCAGGAATATATCATTTACAGTGTATTTCTTGCGCGTGTTTTCGTGACAAAACGTAATTTGCAGACCTCATCTGGGATTCCTCCCAGTGAAAGATCTTGTAGTGTGTGTGACCCCGTGTCGCCGGTTTGAAAACCACAACGACTTCAAGACTCCCGATTACAAGACAGCAAGTTGTGTAGTGTGAACAGTACAGAGAACTGACGACTTTGAAAGTATCGTAGTGTGAACTAGGCGTCGGTTGTTTTTTTACCTGGAGGGCAGAGTTCATGAAGCATGTGTTGCCCAAATTACTGAGACCACACAGGCCAGGCTGCGACTGGGACTCTCTGTAGTTGTAGGAGGAGCTGTATGAATTGTAGCCCCCCAATCTGTTGGAAGAGCAGATCCATTACTGTGGCTATCCTAAAAGATACTGCTGTGCTGTGATGAAGCCACACATGTTTAAACATGACATTCAAATACGGTACTTGGATAAAATGTCAGATTGACAAAATACCACTTCAAGAGAACATTTTCACCACTTATCATGCGTACCTCTATGAATTGTCAACAAATGTAATATTGCTGAGGCTATCACCACCACAGTCATGCAAATCCTGAACAAATATATGCCCAAAAACTTATGATCACAGGAGCCCAGGGGCGATCCCATAACATGTTAAATAACTGATTTGTCTGATGTATAATTAAATGAGGTCTCTATGACATATGCAAATTCAGTCAAATTGTTCATCTTTTATTTTGCGTTTGATATAAAATTGTGTCTCTAGCGCGCCCACACACACACACACACACACACACACACACACACACACACACACACACACACACACACACACACA
>CAKAKR010064121.1:45822-122256 GCA_916700685.1 Adelosebastes latens | reverse complement strand
TTGATGCACAGTTAGCGTTAGCTCTGTAGCACTCTGCTCTTTTTGTGAGTGTATATATATAAATTATATATATATATATATATATATATATATATTGCACAAAAAATCTGAGAGCAGAGGAGCACAGGAAATCTATGCAAGCAGCAATGATGATGAATGAGTGAGTGATACAAAATCTGAACATGAAATCAATGAGACCAACCTCTTGAATGAAGATGGGAAAAAAAGCTCCATACATACTTAATTGAAGCGAATTCTTCATGAAGGCCGCTCTCGCTTGCCCATCCACCACCCCATCCTTCACCTTTCCACCTCACTAAATCAGGGTCACACCACCCTGCATTTGCACTCAAAATTGGCATTGGACATAAATCGCATGCTGCAAAGTTGTTCAATATGAACATAATTCCCATTTCCTACTGGGCTGGAATAAACATGATTGGAAAGCAGCTCTGTCCATTGCTGGTGACAGTAAGCTCGGAACAAGTTTCAGTATTATAACTACGGCCTAATTGGTGCTCACTAGTTACTTCTGTCAACTTAACACACCGTTCCAAAGCTACACGATTTGACCATTACAAACTTTGTAAATGTAATCACGGTGATGCAAAGTCTCTCGCTCAAGTAGACAGTGATCCATCAACTAATATGTTCACATTGTGAATGTAAGGGGTAATGTACGACAAGGTGTCTATTATCGCGTGGCGGCGTCGGCCCGCGACGCGTGGCGGCTGGGTGTTCACACCAGCTGCTGCTGTCAGCCCTTTCTTTCTACATAGAGTATGACTTTCATAATGGCCATTTCATTTCATTATAAATATCATTTATATTTATTTTAGACAGAAAAATGTTAAGAAACGTGTGTAATTTGTAAATAATAGTAATAATCCACAATTAAAAGCCCGTACTATATTCATTCATGGAGCTCTCCAAGTCACTGCATGTTCCCAAGCACTGTCTGCACATATTTCAGAATAAAAGCCTTGTGCTAACAAATGAAGGAATTCTGTCCATGGAAAAAATGCTTGAGAGCTTTTATTTTGAAATGAAAGCAGGAAGTGTTGATTTAAAAACAAGTCTTTACCTTTTTAATGTAGCCAGCGCATTAATGTGTGACGGTGAACAGACAGTTTCACTGGAACTAGTAGGCGTCCTTATTTAGGAATTAATGGACACCCTGCAGCCAATCAGAGTCAAGTATTCACCCAAACCATGGTATAAGCGCAGTTAACCTTCTTTTATGGGCATCAGTTCCGGTACCCACATTAACAGTGATGACAGTATTGCTGCTGCCCCCAACACAGGCTGTGATGGCCCTTGTAGGTGGTAGTGACAGATGTGTCCTGTGTCACTGGTCCGGGCTTTGTGTTTAGGCGTTAGCGGAAGTAAGGCTGAGTTTTGTGTAAGGCGTCTGAGTCTCAGGTTTGATTGGCAGACAATGTAGATGGCCGTACATGACCCGACCCCCTGCTGGGATGGAAATACTGTAGGGTCTGTACAGTCTGACATGGGTCCAATATTGGCCCTTAGTGAAAAATAAGATGTTAGTTTGTCAATGTCATATACTTTTAATATGATGGATATGGTGCAGTTAGTTTGATCAGATACAGGAGGTGGATACAATATCATGAACACAATCAGATATATTTGTGATAGATACAAACTTTGCATATATTATAATGTTTAGTTTTTGTCAACATTGGCTTTATTATATTGTATTGAATTATACTGAAATATCTTTTTTTTCAGTAACCGATGAATCATTTTGTTGCTAAAATGTCAGACCTTTGTGAAACATACTCATCACAAATTCCCTGAGCCCAAGGTGACATCTTCTAAAGTCTTTTTTTTTTTTTTTGTCCGACCAACAGTCTTAAACTAAAAATTACTGAATTTCTAATGCTGTAAAACAAAAAAAGCAGCAATACCTCAACCTGGAACAAGAGAATGTTTGGTATTTTAGCTGATAAAGGACATATTATCACAATAGTGCTAATTATTTCGGCACAGAAATGATTATGACAATGACTTTCATCCTCACATCTTCACATTTAACTGACTGGAACCCGTGAATGTTTGAACTTGAGTGTTTGTTTGAATGAAAAGAATTTTAATAAAAATTCTCTTCTATTCAATATTTTTTCTGGTGATCATTTAATCCACTCATCTTTTCAGGAAAACCATAGGACATGAATATCGGCATTCACACACACTCACTCACACTTGTGGTGACACCCACTATCATTGTCTTTCCATCTCTCCCCCATTTGACTTGGAGGAGCCTGGCACAATGTTAACAGGTTATCATCCTCCACACAAGCTGTAGGTTAGACATCTTAGCAGCGCCGACCCGGTTATACAGTATGGTGCCAGTCTAGCTGGATATCAGCACAACACGCTGCCTCTCTGGCACCACAAGGTCCATTTAGCTGAAGCTTTCATTACCCTCCCTGCCCACCCGACAGTATCGGAGCCATTCTTTCACTTTTTTTATCTCCTCCGCACACATCCCCGCTGTCTCTCCTCATCCTGTCTATTTCATTTTCACAACGGCTTTCATTTCCCTTCTTTTTAAGGTAAGGCCTTTCAAATTTTAAAAGTCTGTAATCTAAATTGAAGGCTGATTAACTAAAGACTTGAGTTTAATTGCAATAATATCTCTTTCCTGACTTTCCTTTAGTACACCACTGCTTTATTGTTTGTTTGCTTAAAAGGCTGGTTTTGCCAGCTGTGTTTTATTTCAGTTCGGTCTTAAATTCTCAATTCGGTTAGCATTAAAAAGCTGTTTGTTTTTTTCCTTTTCGTAACCATCTTCTTCTGTCTCCTTCCTTTTGGTTTGCACATTTTTTTTATTATTTCTTACACCTTCAATCCTTCTCTACCCCTTCTTTCTCTCTAACGCCATCCCCCCCTCCTCAGGGTTCCCCGGTGGGGGTGTTGTTTGTAAAGCATTATAATTTATAACGGAGCAGAGTGGATTTAATTTCAGTGCGCGGGGGCTCGCCAGCAGGGCGCCAGCCTGCAATCAGGGGAATCAGCAGCTCACACAGGGCCTTCAAACACACACACACACACACACATACACACACAGCAGACCCTCACATAGAGCCAGCTAGAATGGAAAGTATTATCAGTGGCCACAAACGGACAGTGTTTCTCGTCACCCAACTCCCTGGATGCTCCCTCTGCAGCCCAGCACCTTCTCAGCTTCACTTTCAGCCCCGCTGCAGCTGCTCTCGCTCTCTCCTCCCCTCTCTGTTTCTCTGTAATTTCTCTGTCTGCGTCTGGCTTACATTATCTTCATCTTCCTCCCCTCCCCTTTCTCTCCCTCTCTTACTCATTGTCTCTCATTACCACTCATTACCTATTTGTTGGGGGGGGTCAGAGGCTTTCTCATCATAGACTCTGTTGCCTTCCAAAGACAATGAAGGTTCACCAGGAGGTCAAATCCAGCTATTAGTCCTCCTGTGTCCCTGTCAAATATTTGCCTTTGTCCCTCCCTCTCTCCATCCCTCCTTTTTCTGCCCCGGGGGGTTGGGGGGGGGCATTTTCTTTTTTCCACCCTACCCATTTGCCAGTTGCAATTTCCCCTTCATAAATCCTGCTTCTGTGGCAAACTGTGCCAGACGGTGGGATGATCCTTCCTCGCAGAAGGTCAGAGACCGAACAAGAGGAGGAGGAGGAGGAAAAGATAATGTTTCTCTTTAGCTAGTCATTTTGCTGTGCATTGGACACAACTGTCAATTGGATAATGACCCTTGAAACTAACATGACAGATAACAGTTAGCTAACAGTTAGCTTAGTGCACATACAGTATAGAGCTGGGATTGGATTTACAGTACTTTTGGTTTTGATTAAAACAATCCCCTCAAATTATGTGTATGAGTTTGTGCAACAAAAAAAAATGACCTCACTTTACTCAAACCTTCCTTCAACTGTAGAAAACCAATCACTGTCAAACAATTACCAAAGGGGAGCAAGGGCAGCACTCCCATCTGTAAAAAAGCAACACTGAGGATCAAATTCACATTGTGCTTAGGTTAACTTCAAGAAAACACTCTGAGAAGAGTGATACATGATTGTATTTTACCAAGCAGTTCTCTAATATAGACCATTGTTTGTGTTTAAAAATCTTAAAATGAGCAACAAAAGAAAACTGTCTCTCTGTAAAATAGAGAAGCTTCCCCCTGCTGTCCAAAATTAGCAAGTTTTAGACTAGAGTCAATATCATGGCTCCGTAACCATTCCAAACTTAGTAGTATAATGGTGTGCAAATTTCACTGACCAAAGATGATTTATTCTGAAAAACTTCAACACCAAACAGTGGCTCATGTGTCATAATGATTCAAATCTGAGGCACTTAAACATCTGCATACGGTCAGTAAGTATTGTAATGTTTTGCTTCACTGGTAATTCCAAAAGCATGCATATGTAAAGACACAGTAGTATGGTCACATACATATGCACAGTCCCGAGTACTCCTATAGTGGTGGCTCTCTCCTGGTCAGAATCCACAAGGAGATGCTTTCTGGGCACTGCAGGGTGACTTAAATCCCAGTCTGGTTTTATCTTATTAAACACATGATGCAGGCGATGCTGTCTTGGATTTGTTAGCGTGTGTGATCTAGCTGCTTCCAGACACATAGCATTGACGCAGTTTTCTGTCTGACCAACTAGTTCTTGTGAAGAGCTGCTATGATTCACTGGGAAAGTATGCTTCTCCCAAATAGAAGATGGTACAGGAGCAAGATCTGGCTTCTCATTGGCGTTTATAATGATGCTATCTATATGAGCTGGGCTAACCTGTCTGTCATGGTTTAGCTAACAGAACAAGTGACGGACTTTCATTATGGAACTCACACTTTTGAAATCATGTTTCATGTTCCACCAAAACATAGACTGTAAGTATTTGGTTCCCATGGTATACCGAACCAAAAAAACACGTGTATAACCTCTAGTATATCTTTATTGAAATAGCCTACATCATAATGGAACTTTACAATAAGCGTGGAGAACCCTGTACTGTATATGCATTTGATAACGAAATTGACCCTTCGCTAAGTCCCGCCCCTTGAACGCAGACTGGCCAATCATAGAGTAGCATTGGCCAGCTCCGACCAGGGTCCGACAACTATTCGGCTGTGCTCCGTAGACTCTCATGCTATTGTTTCAGATTTTCTTCATTTCCAGGCTGGTTTTGTGGATTTGGAGCTAGTCATGGTTAACCATTGTGTAATAGTGATACTATACACCTGTGGAGGTAACATTAGCGTTAGCACTTCTATGCTACGCTAGCTACTGAAGTTATACTGAATATATACACATGCTGCTTTTGCTTTTTAATGATTGTAACGGTGAATAAGGACCTATACCCTGCTTTACAGGAACAGTGTTGCTCCTTAATTTCATTGTTGGTCTCAATCGTCATGGTGATGGTGGTTCACTTTTTCACCTTTTGTATGATTTAGTTTTATATAAGTTAATGAAAGGTAGGGAGTTGTTTTCATTTGTTCTTATTAAAAATGACCCTCTGATTCATCCTCAGCTGACAACTAAACTCAGAGGATCTTCCTCTGCAGTGATGATTTTAGACTCTTAGAGGTGGTCAAGCACACCTAAATTTCATCTCAGCACCCCGAAAAAAATTATGATCAAACCCTCTGTAGCGGGCTCAGTCTTAAAAACATGGTGAAGATACTTCTATCATATGAAACTAGAAAAACCTACAGACTCCATTGGTATCAACCATGTCACGTTAGCTTGTCGGGAAGGAGGCTAAATAACGCTCCGAAGTTGTCCAAATTTTGGTGAGGAAAAACTGGCATGGTGATTTTCAAAGGGGTCCCTTGACCTCTGACCTCAAGATATGTGAATGGAAATGTGTTCTATGGGTACCCACAAGTCTCCCCTTTACAGTCATGCCCACTTTATGATAATCACATGCAGTTTGGGGCAAAAGCAATGCCGTTTTTCAAATGCTATATAAATGTGTTACTTTCACCTATTCTAAAAATGTTGTATTTGAATATTTCTGCATACTGGGGTCCCTAAACAGTCTTGGAATTGCATAAATTGTGTATCGCTGTAAAGCTGAAACTCTTGTGGATTGGAGCCAAATTGTATTCATGTGTGATGATGTTAGTCCCCTTAGTAGCCAATTTATATAGTGGTAGGTCAAATTGGTCATTATTACCATAGATATAGGTTATTGGATAACATTAAATGATAAAAGTTTATCTACAGGAGAATAAATACTTGAAAGCAATACAGAATGACTGAGAGCCTTACTCTATTATATTCCATTATATTTTTGTTTATATTCTGAATTGTCACCTGGCGCCAGAGTTTTGTGTTTTCCTTTATGTAAATACAGACATTTCCATCATAAGTTGATGCATTAAAGCCAGAAATTGTTGCATAAAATTCCCCAGAATGCAGGAAATTAAGTGTTTGACACCCAAACCGCCCACTTAATATGTGTCAATGTTGAAATCAATAAGATTAAATTAGGCACTTTTACTAATATTATCACATGCTGCTAGTCCACTGCTGTATAGGTGCCAGCTGTATAACTTGTTTTGCAGTGCTACACATCACTAAATCTCACCTCATCTTGCTCGTATTTGTTTGCTGTGTTTTATCCTCTGGGATGCAGATAGTTTTAATCTGAGGCCTCAGCCACTGTGTTGTTCTGTTCCTGCTGTTATATTAGGATGATTGGACATCTGCTGTGGGGGTGCTAAGCTGGGAACACTAGTCCAATCTCCAATAGGACATTTGTCTGACGCTGAAGCAGCATCATTGTTCCAGAGTGTGTGTATGGTGCAGTCGGTCTGATATAATGACAGTAATAACACACAGGGTTGGTGTATGTTCAGAAAGTTGGAATAGTAAGTGAACATGCAAAAAAAATGTATGATTGAGCATTTCGTGTCTGGTGCACGTGTATTGTTGCTGTTCACTTTTTGGGAATTGAGCTCCATCTTTCTCCATTTAGTATAATTAATCCCCTGCCTTTCCACTCTTCTTGGATTTGCTCACCTTTATCCAACCCCAACTAACGACTGCAAGAAATGCTTTATGAGCTCAGAAAAATAACATACAAGCACAACACACGCACACGCTGCAAAAGGTTCGGCATCTAAAAGCCACAATTAGCTCATTTATATTTGCTGGACATTTCTGAACCACATGAATTGGACAGGAAGCAGGTCATTTCTCTCCCTGTTACATGCTCCAGCAGCAAAAGTTCAGAGGAAGGGCTCATCTCATAAAGGCTCCCACATGAGCCTTTTTATTTGTGGATACCTGACACCCCCCCTCCCCCCCTACAAAAATGAAACAGTGTGCTGTGAATTAGTCATTCGATGTCAGCTAGGTAGAGATGAAGGGTGAAGTTTGGCATTATTTTCAGTGATTTGCGTTGGAGTATGAGGAAAGCAAAGGTATTGATAAGGAATGGACAGACATTTTGCTGTATTTAGAATTTTTGAAATACAGTTTTACAGCTCGTTGATAATGCATGAACAAAGAAAACCACAAGGAATGACAAATCACAATATTATTAGTGTAATTTAATCTCTACGTTTTGAAATCTGATTACGTGATAATGGGTAATGATCATCATCTCAAGTTGAGTGAGTCAACTCAGTTGTGGTAAACTATACACAAAACATACACAAAAGTAAGTTTTTTTTTTAAAGGGCTATAGTTCAACAAAATTACCAACGCATTCTCACTCCCAACTCGTCAAATACCAATGCTTGGTCAGTGGCCCTACGCTTCACACTATGACTCTCTATAGGCACCCCAGTTTTGGACTCTTTGAACACTTCTGTGTTCACAGGAAACAGTTTCTGCTCGTTACATGCATACAGTGTCTTTTCAAAATAAACTTCCAACGTAAGTTTACTTACAAATAATTACTTAACTTACTGAAAATACATAATAACTACAAACACTGGACTTTCATCCAGGAGATGGCTGTTCATGTCACCTGTGAAACATTGACTTATTTTTCCCTAGTTTTTTGTTTGTTTGACCCATCCAACCTAACACACGGATTTCCTCACTCTTTATACTATGTCAGTTGTTCTGGTGTCTAATAATGAAGCGCATGGCTTTACATCGGAGTTATTTGAAAGCCCGGTGTGTCCCAAACAGACGACCGGTGTCTGGTATCAGAGGCCAAGGCGCACTGACCAAGCGGCGGTATTTGACGAGTTGGAAGTGAGAAGAAAACAAAAGAAGGGACACTATTGTATTGCTCCTGGATGTAAAGATGAGTTTTACAATGTTTAAACCAAGAACAAAACAGTCCATTTCATGAACTGATGCTGAAACAGAGATCCCCATCTCCAGAATGAGACAGCAGAAGAAGAGAGACAGGTGATCAGAGAGGGGAGGGGACAGGAGATGGGGAGACAACCAGCTGCAGCTGGACTCAGTGCCAGTCGGAGGGCTCTTTCAGTGCCACTAGCCAGCGCTGCAGTAACGTTACTGATCTTCGTATAGTGTCCCCTCTTTTGTTTTCTTCTGTCCTGTGTCTCCTCAGCCTCTGTCGTTCACGTTCTCTACCGTTCTATCTGTGTAACTCAGCCGAGCCAACCAACCTGGTGACGTCACAGGCTAGAGTACTGCAACATGGCGGCGCTCTTGTTACAAAAAGATGAAACAGAATCTTATTTTTTCTTTTAAATGCTGACATTTGTCATGTTTGTTGTATAATTAGACAATCAATAGAGTGGAATTTCTTTTAGTAAGCCAGCTTAACTTGGTTGAACGTTTCATTTCCTCTTTAAAATACTCCAGTTTGAGGTTCGCCATGGACCTTTGTTTAAAATCATGGAGGGGATTTTTGCTTGAGCTATGATGATTAATTTGTTATCAAAGTAGTGCTGATTCATTTTCTGACTGTTGACTAATTGTTTCAGCTCTTCACCCTTCTCTATCCCCCCTTTTTTTTGTCTCCTCTCTACTAACCACTATCAAAATAAAGACAGAAATGCTGGTGCTCACAGCATTGCCCAATTACAGTTAAAGGATTTGACATCTTTTTACAAAAAACAGTGTCCCTTTTGTTCTGTTATAACCCACAGAGCACACTGTCTACTTGTTTGGTAGAAATAGTTCAGATTAAAACATTGTGCACTTCCATTGGATTGGGGTGGAGGGAGAACTCTTGGATATCTCAAAACCTGGTCCAATAAAACCAAAACAATACCACTAAGTAAGTGAGGTTGTTTTTTCTTTATACATTTTGATGACCTGGTCCTTTAAATGTCCATTCCCTAACCCCACCTCATACAATGACGGAACACTTTTTATGCTTTGTACATATTCCATATTGCACATGTGTTGCTGTCATTGAGTCTACCCCCTGTATTAAGAGATCAGTCATCTCACTCTGGATAATCCTAGTGATTAAAGCTGTACCATATCTCAATACAATTATACCATGAAATCTACTCTTGTGACACATACTATATGCTAAAGGACAGAGGCAAACATCTATTGCAGACCCAGTGATGCTTTTTGTGGAACAACTAAACATGAAATAGTGAGAAATCCACAGTTGTAGTTCAGTTCATAAATAAGAGCTGCGTTCCATTTAGGGGTGCCAGTTACATGGACCTGCTATATCACTGGCATATAGGGGTGTAACGATATGTTTTACAACGATGCAAATACGATTTCCATAGTTCCGATACAATTCAAGGACGATATTTGGCTCATCTAGAGCGATACGATGCGATTCAATGACTTGAAATCGATACAGTAACTTTTTTTTGCCAAAAATTCAATCAGTGTGACTGTGAAATAAATAGCTGGATACTGGACAGTGCAGGTCAGGATTCCTCAAAGTCTTTCTTGTAAGGGAATCAGGGATAAATTAATTATGGATACAAACAAGTAAACAACGATTAATGGCAAATACATACAGCTTTTATTTGAAAATAATAAAAAGTGCAACTGCAGGACCTGCTGATTCAGTTCTCAAGATACAAGGCAGTGCAATATTTAACAAAAAATATTATAAACCAACTTCTATTCAAGTTAAATGAACAGTGGTTTAACCTGCTGCTTCTGTCCTCATTTTCAATATAAACGGTAGAGCAATAATACAGAGATCAACCGCTTATAGTGATCAAAAAGCTTGGGACAATATAATCATTCCTATACAAACGCTGTTTAAATAATCTGCTTATAGTAATCAAGTAGTCCACCTACAGTGTTCATTTGGGGTCTTTTCATACATGAAAACATCTGGAAAAACATTGTAAAACTACGTTAGACTAACATTAGTTGAATATCTGTTTTTTTTTTTACTTTACTCCCGTCGTGATAATCTGCCTTGCGGACCGTCTGCCTTCCGGCTGGATACGTGAGGCTGATGCTGCGTGCACATAGATATCATGACGGGGAAAAGGAAAGTAATTTTCTCTGAATGAGAAAATGACAGTGCACGGGAAAAGCGCCTGTCAAGTGGATTGATAGCGCCTGAAACTCTGTCGACCGGCTCCTCTGCACCGCAGCGCCAGCAGCTCAAGCAGACCGGTGCCCGTCTCCCTCCACTCCTCTACCGGGTGAGAGAGCGAGGAGTCCAGTGCGCCGTTCGTCTGCATGCACGCCATGGATGCGTGCTCGCGCTGCAGAGGGCAGAGCTGGCAAGCTGGCGCATGTCTGGAGAGTGAACCGGAGTAACGTTTAACATTTCTTTACTAATAAAAGTGCTAAAAAACACTTTCATATAATGTTTGTCGTCCTGAAATACAAGGTGCTTGGTATCGATACAATCGATTTTTGCGTTTCAAATCAATTTTGTATCGGTATACGTCTCCCGTGAAGGACAACTTGCCGAGTACCTATCGATGTAGTTGGTTCGTAGGACTATAAATCTATACATCGATGTAGTAGATGAGTCGTTACGCCCCTACCGGCATACATACCTAAAATGGAATTGACCCATTAGTAATTATTCTCCTGCTATGACAAGTCAAAATGTCTGCGCTGCACTTTTTTTTTTATTTTACAATTTGGTCTTTGCATATTTATTATTACACACGGTTTGCTTTTAAATTTCTCCTAATATCTCTCTTTTTGTCTCTTTTCTCACTCTTCCTGTTACTTACTGGAGTGATTCATTAATGTGGGGGACCCTCTCCTCCAATCATATTTGTTTATTCCGACAAACCTGAGTGTCGCCGGGCAGATCGTGGCTGACAAAATCACTTCTCTGCCAATGGAAATAAACCTAATGACCTTGGTTGCCTTGCCAACTTCTAAAGACACCATGTGAGTGTGTGTGTGTCTGTGTGTGTGTGTGTGTCACACTAATGGCTATAGGGTTGTAGTTGTTTCATTTAAGTCAGAGTTATGAAGTGTTATGGAGCCCTTTTAGGTTTTAACCTCCCTTGGCAGCAGTTAGGATCTATATTACAAAGGTTAGAAGGCTTTACAGTCACTCTTTTTTTTGCTTTCTTTTTCCTTCTCGTGCACGCATGTATACACACACAATCACACAGACTTGAATGAAGCTGCACTGGCCGTGGCCTTTATACATGAGCTACACTCAAATTTAATCAAAAAGTCCTAATGGGTTCTGTGTGGGCCGTTCCCTCCTGTGTGTGTGTGTGTGTGTGTGTGTGTGTGTTTGTATGTAGGCAGGCCAAAGGGGGCCTTAGAGGCAGCAGCGGTTGATTGGAGGGCACATGTGTGATGTGGCTGAGAGATCAAACACACACACTCTTGATGAATGTGAGAGCGAAGGGGGCGGCGCTCCTTTTCTCCGCTTCTGATCAAGGTTGGGGTGTTCTCGGTTCACTACACATGCACACACACACGCGCACACACACACAAACACACTCCTTTTATAGAGTGAGTCATTGACAGTGTAATACTGGTCAAGCACATTTATATTTTTCCACTTATCTACATTTCTGCTGTGTGTGTGCGTGTGTGTGTATGTGTGTGTGTGTTGTTGCCAGTAATGAGGTCAATCTCCTGTGTGGAGCTAAAACCTCTGTGTGTCTTTATCTCTGTTACATGGCCGCGGATTATTCTCATCACTCTCAACACCACTTTCACTTTCACTCTCAACCCTCTCTCCCATACTCCATTACTGCAGGACACATATTCAGCAACTGCTTCTTCTGCTGCTATTGATTTACATATATCGGTTGATATTAGGGATGTTAATAATTAACCGTTAACCGACATTAAGCATTTTAACCGATTAACGCTATCGGTTAAAACGGTTAAAAGAAATATTAATAATTAATTTAAAAAGCTGAGCGGCTCTGAGGAGCGGCTCGTCACTTTAAGGAGAAAAAGCTGGTCCATCTTAACAGCCCACCCTTAAGAGGCGGAGCCGGAGTTGCAGGATACAGGAAGTTGACTCCGGTCTCTCCAGCTCGCTTGAGCGGAGCGGAGGAGTTGTGCACG
The DNA here is from genome assembly GCA_916700685.1 of Adelosebastes latens. Classification (NCBI taxonomy): domain Eukaryota; kingdom Metazoa; phylum Chordata; class Actinopteri; order Perciformes; family Sebastidae; genus Adelosebastes; species Adelosebastes latens. The sequence continues at coordinate 109,812 of CAKAKR010064121.1, read as the reverse complement.
CTCTCTCCCACAGTCACATCTCTGTACAAAGTGTGGGAGGAGTTGCCTGTTGAGTAAATAAATTCACGGGGTTTTGCTGAAGTCTCGCTGAGCAGTGCGCCCTCTCTCCATGCGGGGAGGGCTGGGGCTCCCGATGTGTCCGTCTACCGGGGCAGACTTGTCCTCTGTGCGTCAGGGGTCTGCGGCGATGTCGGCAACCCTGCCCGACCCGTCTTGAAACGCGGACCCCGTCCGATTAAATTGTTTACTAGAGCACAAAGTTCTTAATAGATCTAGTGTTCGAGACCGGTGTTCGTGTCCCAGAGTGTTGTTTAGTTATTTTGAAGTTACGTTGTGTTTTCCGTATTTATGTTATCTTGTGTATGTACATATTTTACGAACTTATTTTAAAGCCCAACCATGATGTTTTTCCTAAACCTAACGAAGTGGTTTTGTTCCCTAAACATAACCATGACCGTTTAATGACACACGCAAACACTGTGGCATGAAATGACACGCAAAAAGCCTAAAATGCGTTATCATGACACGTGGAATGTCCTTAAAATGGCGTGCTATACATACGCCTTCCCGTGAGATCAGGTTGGGGTATACTATGTTGTTTTTGCCCTCTCTTCTTAAATATCCGTTGTTCTGCCCTGAATATTATCTTGATTTGAAATAAATGTCAGGTCGAGAGAGATTAATCAGCTCTAACACATATACAAGTGTATTTCTACCTTGTTGCCAGACAAGGCAAAATACAGAAGAAGGGGTATCAAGCAGCCTGTAAAGTGACGCGTTGGTCTTACACATGCGTTGTGTGTGTTTTTAGGATAAAAATAGACTATAAGGCACGGATCCATACACACTTATGGGTACTCTATTAGGGCCGTCTTCCATATTGGCTGCATGGTTGTCTAAATGGCTCATCTATCTAGTGAAGGGTTGTTTTAGTTGATGCTCTGCTTTTAGTTGTGTACATGCCCATGTGCACCTTTTTTGTTGTACACACACACACCCACACACACGCACACACACACGTGTCTGTCTCTCTTTGCAGTCTGTTTCACCATAATTGCTAACACCCCCCTGCCCTCTGTTCACTTCACACATGACGTGGGCCACCTTTTCACCCATCTGTCGAAACTACTGTGTGTGAGTGTGTGTGTGTGTGTGTGTGTGTGTACGTGTGCGTGGGTGAGCTGTCATGCGAGGCCGGAGCGGTGTTGATCAGCGGGCCAAGCCGATGGCATATGGCCATATCCTGGGGTGCTGTGGCATGTAGGAATGCAGGATAGCAAACTGAACGGACAGCAGCTTGTGCACATGGCTGTACGGATACTGATGTGCCAACATCGCATATGCAACTGATCAAGTGGAGTTCTGAGCACCCCGTTCTCTCTTTTGTCTGCCTCCTCCCATCTCCCTACCAACTCCAATCATCAGTGCCGACACCACGGTCACATCTCTGTACAAAGTGTGGGAGGAGTTGTCTGTTGAGTAAATAAATGCATGGGGTCTGTTGAAGTCTTCTTGGTCTGCCCACATTGTGAGCTGCCAATGGCAATTCTTCCCATCAGGTAGGCTGCACACTGTTAGCTCGGGCACACATAAAAAGTACTCTGCTTGTTCTCCTTAAAACTATTAACACTCTCTTGAATAAGGTGATAGGTGCCCTCAAGGTTCCTTGGATTCAAGCAGGTCCTCAGCAAAATAAGGAAAAGTTTAATTTCACATCTGTTTCTAAGAGTGGTTGTTCTACTTACAACACCCTGCTTTAGAGATCTGCAGACACAGAAGTTTAAGAGTTCAGCATGCTTCAAACGAAGTGCTTGTGGGATCATCGAACATCATCTGAAACCCCCCACCCCCCCGGCGCCTTTTCTGAGGTTGGAATCAGACCATTTTTGTACTTTTCCGAGACAGACAATCCGATAAGCCACAGCCACTGATTGGCCAGGTGTGTGGTGGTGTAAAAGTGTCATGGTCTTGTCTTGACCGTCTATCTCAAGCTCACTTCTTGTGTGTACAACTGAGTGCAACACCCAGTGCCTTTGAAGACAGATTGTATGAGAGTGTGCGCCCTTATCCCCATGTGTATGATTCATTTTGTTGGGATTACAAAGACACATAGCCCTTGAAAAGAGATCCAAGAGGCAGTAGGTTGCAGCCAGGAGGAAGCTATGACGACCTTCAAGCATTCAAGGACTAGCCATTCCGAATAGGTAGAAACACTTTGTCATACTGCACATATTAATAAAGTGCTCCTTCTATCTGTGCACAAGTTGAAGCATCACCACTTAAAACTCCCCATATGCAGTATACATAGTGCAACACTAAAATAACACAGATGTCTTTCTCATTTTGTATGTCCCTAATATAGAATTAAGGATTTGTGCTCTAATGTGTATCAGTGTGAGATAGTATGAAATACACCAACACAGAGTCTTGGTTCCCCTCATTACTTATTCATATAGACTGATTGAATGACTCTATGGTGTGTGTGTTTTCCTACAGTGTATGAATGCTGAGACTTTATCTCATGGACTGGGTGTGTGATGCATTTCAATCTGGGCTGCTGTTAGCTGCCTTCTTCATGTTATTTTTCTATGTTTTCATGCTACCACTACAATTCCAAAGACTAACATTGTATGCAGGGATCAAACATTTTACATATTGTCGTACCGATCACAGCCCAGTCACCAGGAAACAATGTTGGCATTGTACGTTTCTGCAAACCACGGATACGTTGAATGTCAACATTTTTGCAATTTGGTCAGAGCAAGTGACGTAGTACAACAAGCGTCGCGCAGACCAAGTTGTAGTATATTCGTGACCGTTATTCAAAGTTACGTGGTATAATAACAAGTATAAGAAGCAGGAAAGTCCACTAAGAGCTGGTCGGAGGTGTGGTGGAGGGGTCAAATAAACATGACTTACACCCAGTAGACCGCTACATAAGAAAGTCTGCTAACGGTGGTTGTTTTTTATTTACGCTAGTTACGTTGTTGTGGTTGTGACGTTGCGCCGTGACACTACATTGTGACACTATGTCGTGACGTAACGTTGTAAAATTATTAACACAAACTATGATGTTTTTTACAACCTTAACCAAGTAGTTTTTTTGCCTAAACCTAACCAATCCTTTCACAACGTTAACCACGTGGCATTGTGAGTTTCTGCAAGCTTAATACAAGGCTGATATGAAACTTATTTATGAGACGTATGTTTGGTTCAGAAACGTCCACATTAAATGTATCATGCTTTTCAGAAACGTACCTTGCCAACATTTTTTTCTGGCAACCAAAGGCCTATTTTTTTACAGGGTGTCATGTCAAGTTGTAAGACTAGGAGACAACTCAGTAAAATATGTGAAATGAATGAATGAATGAATGGGCTGAACACCCATAGAGAAGTCCAATTCACCCCAATAGGGTGAATGGTCATGTATAATGGCTGCCTCCTGCCAGCAGTGGCAGAAACAGCCCGTTCTCATTCCCAGGGCGTCAAATACCGAGGCTTTGTCAAGGCACCCTTTAGTGCCGGTATGAAATACACCGGGCTTTCCATTAACTGTGTAAACCCCTCCACGGTGTTTCCATTTGATGGAGTTAATCCTTTCTCCTGTGTTCAGGACACAGTGCTGTACTGTCGATATTATGTAGAGGGAAATGATCAGAACTTATAAAGCAAGTTATGTCCAGTTTAGCATTTAAACACGCTATGGAAAACTCCTTTCAGCCCACGGACAGCAGTATAGGGAGTTTTTTTTTTGCAATATTCAAATGCGTATTTGGTAAAATGAAAAGAATAATTCATCTGGACACCTTCTGTTCATTGCAAGTTGAACTTTGAATGATGATGAGACAAAGATACTTCACAGTGGAATATTTCCACTGAGGGGATTTTTTTTCACATTTAACTGACCAACTCACTGACAGATATGTTGAACTCTAGATATCTCAGTAGTGCATCTGTTTAATAAATTACTGCTCTTGTATTTTCCGCCTCAGCAGCAGTAGTGATTCATTTCCTCTAACCTAATGCAGATTGCTGGTCCAGATTTTAATCCAGTGATTTTACAATAGCAGTATTATAATGACGCTTACAAAGGGATAGAATGTGAGAGCGAGTAAAAGGGAGAACATTGGCATGGCAAGCGATAAAGTCTTAACCCTTGCTCCTCTGTGTTGTGGATTAAATGTAGCCTGTTTATTATGAGCTGGGTTTGGGGATAGAGGATTAAGTGGTCCCTCACCTCTACAAGAACAGCTCTGGGATTGTCAAAGGATAGAGCGGATGCATTAGGACTCGGTGCTTATCATGCTGCTCACAGTGGGAGCAAAGAGAATGTGATCACTGAACATGTTGACTTGACCTTCCCTTTAATTAGGATTTCAGGAAGGTTAAAATTGGACAAAGACGTCCTGGTCTGATTTACAGATATCCTGTGTCACGGTGTGTCTAGCAACAAGTTGTCTACAGATTGGTTACAGCAAAGCATTTTTCTTCATTGCCTGAGGGAAACATGGTAGACTTTGTAAAAATATTAAATGTTCTCATCTTATTGTAGATGATTAAAGAATGATGTTAAACCAGTGGAAACTTCTTTTCACCCAGAATTTTTTTTTCAAATTGTGACTTTTTATCAAAGTATTTACTTACTAAGTCAAAATTAGAAACAGATTTATTGCCAAGAAGGATTTCATGTTCAAGGCATGAGTCAAAACTACTACTTTTGAAATAAAAATGTAGAAGTAGAGATAGTAAGTCTAAATTATGAGATTTACATATTAAACATTGAGACTTTATGACTTCATTAAATAATTCAGAATAGAAGCTCTTACCACCGAGTATGTCTTTACTAACAGACATGACTGTGAATTATCATATGAAACATTCACAGCCAGCAGACACATAATGGTGTGTGAGTTCTCTCTTCATGCCTTTGTACCTTCAGCACTAATGATCTACTGACAGATCAAATTTTAATATCTAGGAAAAACATGAGTACATATTATCCTTTAATAATTAACTATTACTACACTTTCACTTCACTTCCATTTACATGGTGAATTTCTAAAATTGCTACATCATACAGTGACAGTAGTGCCTCCCCTGCTCTGCTGCTGCTTTTGTTTTTATTTGTGATGCGTTGCGTCCCGCCTGTTGGATCAGCCTCCACATGTCAGCATCAGCCTGGAATCTGATTGGACCATCTGCCTAACAAGGCAAAGGTTTGGGAAAGAGGGCGAGAGGCCATCAAAAGACAGCAGCGTACCAGTGTAGATTGCCAGAGATGGAGGGCCAAACCTACTGTTCCAAAAATGTCTGACTTGCCTGAATCCCGTCTGCGTCTTTACCAGCCAGCATTCACCTCCACTGGAGTGGACTGCTTTAGACCTCTCCAAGTTATGATCTTCAGCGGATGAACATACCTTTTGAAGTTGGCGCGCATGTCATGAGGCAATTTGGCGGTGAGTCTCGCGACATGTGAACCACACTGAAGCTCTATTTGGCCCTCTCGCATGCCTACCAGAGCTCTGATGTTCAAGGCAAACTTCTTAAAGGTTGCTGTATTACCACTGCGGATAGTATGACCGTCCATCATGTCTGCAATTCGTTGCGAAGCCAGTTGATGTGGTTGTCCGTATAGTGACAGGTGAGGGAGACCATGGTGTCACTGTATGGATAGCGGGAGTTGCTGTAGGAGTCTGCTATTAACAGGGCCTCTCCAAACTTCAAATGGTCTAGGAGCACCTGCCCCGCATGACCTCAACAGGAAGCCAGTCGGAGAGGACATCTGCCATGCGAGTCCTGCAAGTGATGTTCTCTACCTGGATCGACGGGCTGGCTGCAGTCAGGTGCTGCTGAAGATCACCAAAGTCATTCTCCTGAACGGAGGTCGCACTGTGGAGACTTATGCAATATTAATGATGGGTCAGAGAGGACCGTCGTCCTCCAATCCACGGCCAAGCAGCTGGGTCTCAGAGGAACACCATACTGTTCACATTATAAATAAACAATGTACCAGGAAACAGGGTTCATTGTAATCGGTAGTGGGGTGCAGGAAGTGACTAACTATACTGTCTGTTGTACAGTTTTTGTCACTGTCCCACGAGGCATTGTCGCTGTAGAAGTTTTTGCCATCATTGAACATCCAACTATAAAGCAGGGAATCTCTTAATATTTGGGGTGGGGCTTCAGGGCTCTGCGGACTGAGTCCAGCATGTCGTCCACAGCGGGCCTTTACAGGCTCATTGACTGCAGTTCTGCTGGATGCTGGATTATACTAACATTACAACCAAACTATTCTTACATCCCCGGAGTCAACGAGCGATGAGCGGTTCTCGACAAACGCTGCAAGCAGCACTTCAGGGGGGCCAAGCAATCGGCCCGCTCTGAACGGAAATTCTGTTGTAATAACGTTTTTGTGGCAGTGGAAGCTTGGAGGCATGGTGACTTGCCTGAGCTTTATGATGGTGACGTCCACCCCTTAGGCTGACTTTTTACAAGCAAGGTGCAGTGTGTCTGTTTGGATGCACGTGTGCGGTGTCATGTTGGTGTTCGTGTCTGTAGGACATAAATACATACTTTGGCTCTCCACTGAAGAAACAAAAGGAATGCGTGCATGTGTGTCTGATGTTGTCTTTTTTCCCTCTGAAGCCTTGTCAGACATGCCACACTAAACACACACACACACTCGCAGAGCCTCAGAGCCATTGTTTCTCACACAGCAGGGCACAGGGTCGATTGCCGGTTGTGGAGCATTATCAGCCTCCCTGTGTTAGCCGGTGTGTGTGTGTGTGTGTGTGTGTGTGTGTGTTTTTGTGCAGACATGCTCTCAGCTGAGGGAGCTGGTTCACGGGCCGGTCAGAGCCGCCTTATTTCCTTTTAATTGACTTAAGATGGGCAAACAAGACCTCAGCAAGCACACGGTACCCATTACACTCACACACAAGAAACACACAACGCCAAGATGCACACTAATGAAGCACACATACTGACACACACACACACAGCCACAATTGCTCCTGCGTGTGTTAGCTGCTTTACAGTTCCATCAGACTAAATGAGGGGGTTGTGTTTTCCCAGTCAGCACTGTTGTCTTCCAGCCGCCTGCAGCTCTGCCAGAACTCATTCATGATTAGTAATATTTTTAGTCACCTTGCTGATTAATGTCTACGTTGGTTTAGTTACGTGTACTCCAAACCAAGGTCATGATCAGAGAGGAGACTGTCTTGTTGCTTTGTAAAACTGGCTTTCGCATGACAGCTTGAGAGCTTTCTGAAGCCCTTTTCACACATGGAAGATGGAATGTTGCTGGCTCCAAATCTTGGCGAAAAAGCCCCGTTCAGACCAAAGATTCGCGACAAGACAAAAACCGCTTAAGAACATTTCAGGGAAAAGTTGCCGCGGTGTGAACTGGCCCATCTCAGCTCGACTCAACAAGCCGGCTGATAGTGTCGCTTGCGACTCAGCTTCTCAAATCGCCAGTGTTTTAGAACGTAAGGCACGTCATCTATTGCAACAGCAAATGAGCTCGTAGCAAAGTCAGCTCGTCAAGTCAGTTAAAACTGTCAGCTGGTCGAAAGGGCAGCGTTTTGGGCAGTGGAAAGACATCATCAATTTGATTGAGGAACAGCTGTGTCTGTATGACACACGCCTTAAAATTCATAGTGCTACCCCGTTAGTTGATTTGCCAACTAATCTGTCATTTTGGTCTTAGTCGACTAAGATTCCTTTAGTCGATTAGTAATTTTTGATGCTTTTCTCCTAGAAACATATGAGCACATCTCTGGTAAACACAATATTTAAAGTGGTGCTTTTGTGTGAGTCTTTGTGGATGACCTCAGTTTTATGGATTTGTCGATTAAATGAACTAATCAATTAGTCGACAAAATCATATACGTGTTAGTCAACGAGAATTTCTTTAGTCAAGGAAAAGCCCTAGAAATGTGCTCAAATGAGATCAACAAACAAACCGTTGTCACATTGCACAACGGCCGGGAGTTTGCCAAAAATCGCAACATTATCATTAGCTGTTCCCCCTGGTGAAATGATGTCTCGATAGTTAGTTTTTCCTCTGCTGATTAGAGATGCCGCCAACTCCTCTAAACGACAGAACTGCTCCAGAAATAGACAGGAGAAATTGACAAAAGAGGGTATATCTCCTGTCTCAAGTTCACGGCGAGTCCACTCCAAAGTCTCGACCCTCGCATTTTTTCTTTTTTTTACCGTTTCATCGCTACTAGAAATGCAGGAATCTCACTATCAATATCCTCATTCATATTTTAAGATGCTACAAATTATATCTAGCTACAAAAGAAATCCTGAAAAGCCGGAAGTTAGAACTGAAGTTAAGCTTGGAGGCGATATACCGTCCCGTGTAGTCGTATTGGTGTAAACTGGCAGGTTTCAGAATGTTTTCGAGCGTTGCAGACCGGCGCATTGCAAGTAGTGGTTAGTTCCAACTCGTCTCGCCACAAAATCTATGGTCTGAACTGTCTTAAGACGGTGTTTTTTGGCATTAACACTTCACCTATGAAGAGAGGGAAAACAAAAAAAGTTTTGGGCTTGTAACGTCAGAGTGTGCGCCATTATGTCCTTTGTGAGGCGTCACTAATGAGGCGACATGTCGTGCAACAGCGTCATAAATACATCCATGAAAGGCGGACGTGGCCAAATAACCTGCCAACAGGACTTTTTCCATGTTTGCACATACGTGTACAGTTATTCTTCCACTATATTGACGAACAGAGGCAGGAATCAGGATGCTCTACGGAGGTCACTGTTACATTATCCAATGAAACACTCCACAGATCTCACCGCCAACATCGCCAGTTTGTGCGTGTGAGTGTATGTGTGTGCTGGCCTTGACAGCGCTTTGTCTAAGCACCCTGTGATGCACCCATATATTCCTATATGCCATTAATAAAAGCTGAACATTTACAGACAATTGGTTGATAATGAATGTGATTTTTTTTTGTAGAATGAATCGTTATATTTCTGTTTCACAGGAGCGTTTATTCTCTGACTTTCAGTTGTCTAAGTATTCTATTTCTAAATAATTTCTAACAGATGACTTTTACAGAAGAATGTCATGCCAACATATAAAGTTGCCAGAATATTAACATGTGGTGAAAAGGCTAGCTTAGCATTTCCTATAACCATAAACATAGTAGCAAAAAAAAAAGAATTACACAACTTGCGCATCTTGAATAAAAATGCCAAAGGAAAGTTGTATATACTCTGCTTGCTCTTAAAAAAAGTTGGAAGGAAATCATGAACTTAGCTGTGAAACCACTAGCTATCAGAATCTTCAGGGGCTTGCTGTGGCTGCATGCACAGCCAAATTGTGTGCTTTGATAAGCTGCATGCTTCACTCACTCACTCACTCATCTGCCCTCTCCAGCCATGGACATGCATGCTGAGGAAAAACAAGTATGCTAACAAAAGAACACACATACTGTATGTGTCACCAGCACATATTTAAAAAACAACTTTTTCTTTTTATTTCCTGTTTGTCTCCTGCAGGTTATTCCTAAAAAGGAAGCTCCTCGCTCTCCAAATTACCATTTCAATTGATTTTCTTTTGCTTTTTTTTCCTCGCAAGCATGCCTATCATTTTCATTGCCCCTTCATTCATCCTTCCATCCTTCCATCCTTCCCTCTCTCCCTCACTACCCAATCATTGTTTTATCATTGGTGTGTGAGAGAGAAGAGGACAGGCGAGAGGAGGAGGAGGAGGAGGAGGAGGAGGAGGAGGAGGAGGAGGAGGAGGAAGAGAGAGGAAGATGGCCAGCTTTCTACTTGTCTGTCTGTCTTTCTGTTTGTCTGTCTCAATCGTGTCCAGGTAGGGCCTCATAGAAAGTGGCCGTCCTGAGCCCAGGTTCAATTTGATGGTAATGTGTCATAGTTTGAAAAACAAATAATTTTAAACCAAAATAAAATTTCAATGTAAAGATGAATAACAACACATTACCAAGGCCATGTCAGTATTTCTTTCTAACTCAAATGCCGTCCTTAAGATGCTCTCGTCAAGAAGCTGGAGGTCATAACAATAACTCTGACAGAAGGCTGGACTGTTTTTGTAGTAAACCAGTCGTCCAGATTTGGTGATCACATTCCCTCCGCAGCCTCTTCCTGTTCGCTTACAGTCTTCTATGGGGCTGACCAAGATTGCATATTATACCTTTTAATGTAGTTGCCACTGGGTCTGTATATTATATCATAATCTGTGTAAACCCTGAGGAAGGCGGTTCATCAGTCATTTTATGTGCTTAAAATTAACACCCACAAGTGTAAGGCCACTAAAAGGAGAAAGCTGCGTAAAACATTTTAACTTATTGTACAAGATATCAATACCAATACAATACCAATTATTTAGCCAGTAAATTGTAAAAGGATGAAGGTTCCCAGAGCCAAAATTGCTGCCTCATAAGAAGCAGTTACAGTCCTCCCAGCCTTCAGTTGACAAGAGAGATTGAAGCAAAGTGCACTGGGCTCAGCTGTCTCTCATACCGCCGTGCAGTTTTTCTATGGAGCGACTCGCACAAACACATACTCATCACACACTCAGTAGCATTTGCCCTTTAGGCAGAGAATAGAGCGCATACTATACATGAAGCTCAGGATGAGATGGGGAGGAGGGTTACATTATGAGGGAGGAAGTGCACTTGTGTATGCAGAGGACCAAACAACATGGTGTGTGTATGGGGCTCCCACAGTGTTCCCTTGTTCTCTTCAAACTGCCCATATTAATATGAATACAATACCACTTTGAAGAAAGGCACAAGTACGTAAACAAGTTGGGAGAGGTAAATTGTCCTTTTGGAGAGCTTTATAATTACGTACAAGTTTCGGCTCATCCGACTGCAGTAAGATTAACTTAAATATATATTGGGGCTCTCAATTGATTGAAATAGTTAATCGCAAATTAATCGCTCATTTTTATCTGTTCAAAATGTACCTTAAAGGGAGATTTGTCAAGTATTTAATACTCTTATCAACATTGGAGTGGGCAAATATGCTGCTTTATGCAAATGTAAGTATATATTTATTATTGGTAATCAATTAACAACACAAAACAATGACAAATATTGTCCAGAAAACCTCACAGGTACTGCGTTTAGCATAAGAAATCTGCTCAAATCATAACATGGCAAACTGCAGCCCAACAGGTAACAACAGCTGTCAGTGTGTCAGTGTGCTGACTTGACTATGACTTGCCCCAAACATCATGTGATTATCATAAAGTGGGCATGTCTGTAAAGGGGAGACTCGTGGGTACCCATAGAACCCATTTTCATTCACATATCTTGAGGTCAGAGGTCAAGGGACCCCTTTGAAAATGGCCATGCCAGTTTTTCCCTCACCAAAATTTAGCCTAAGCTTGAAGTGTTATTTAGCCTCCTCCCCGCTGGTATGATTCCTTAGGTTTTTCTATTTTCATATGATGCCAGTATCTTCATTGTAGCTTTAAAACTGAGCCCGCTTCAATCTAAAAATTGCAAGTTGCATTAATGCGTTAAATAAATTAGTGGCGTTAAAACAAATTTGCATTACTCATTATTATCGCGTTAACTTAGACAGCCCCAATATATATATGGATGCTATGTTTAGGTTTTTCCTGTATTTCATCTTCCATTGGTTCAAACATTCACATCAAATAATTGTCATTACAAAGGTTACACACCCTCAGCGTTTCAGACCTCAACATTTTTGCTGTACAAAAATATGTTCCGTTCAACTTTGACAAAATGCAAAGTTCAAAAGGTTTTAGCTGTTATTTTTTAACAGACGTAGTAGCTGACATATCCTAACTAGCGGAGAAGCTAACCAACGATAATTTTACAAATTTAAGTTTTTTCCAATTTGCTCTCAGCTGTTGTGTAAGAGTATGCATGGAGCCTACTACCACTCTGCATAGTGTAGGCCAAACTTTTAGTATTGAGCCCAGGAGCACATGGGAGATTTAATAGTGTTTTCACCACAAAGTTGAAGAGCTGTTCAACTGGGCAATCTTCAATAACCTTCAATAATCTCTCTTGTTGTTATTGTACATATGTGTTAAATAAAATCCCTGTATGTTAGTCCCCCGCAGTACTGTGCATTGATGTCTAGTATGATGGTTGTAAACAAGCAATTACTTTATCCTGTCTGTAATAGCCAGTTAAAGTCCTTAAAGTTGTGTTTTTGTTTATATACTCATATGTAAATATGCTGTAAGCCATTTGTATTGTTTTCAGTGAAAGTTCCCGTCTCAATTCTACATTAAACAGTGCATGTTTTACCATAAGCAGGGAGTTTATGTGCTTGGACTCACACGCATACAGCCGGTCGTGTCTCGAAGGTAACCCCCAAGTTCGGTGTCTCCAAAGACTTGCTGTCTGATGACTTAACCTTAATCATTCAAGGTCAATGGGCTGTGCCTGGACTGTACTCGCTACGTGGAAGGCCAACTTCTGCCTCAAACCCGCCGTGTGAAACACCCATGATGGGTAATCCCGATCCCGTTTTCCATTTCCCTAATCCTAACCTCAGTGGGGGGATGTGAAACGAAATTTTACACAACCACAGGACTCTAAACAAGACTAAATCACTGAGGAATTTGGACCTTTATATTTGTAACTCAAAACAAGAGTACCTAAACAGTCCTAATATTTGTAACTCAAAAACACAGTACGAAAAGTCAGTCTGCCTTTGCCTGATGAAGGAAAAACAATTCTGAAACGTTGCAACAGAGGCAAGACTTATAATTTAAGGATACTAGAGTCCAATTTTTTGAATCTCCGATCCAAACTGGGACAGAGTTATTATTATTATTGTATTGTTATAATGTGGTGGACAGCGGCGCCCTACAATTGTTATTGTCGTGTTGGGTGGTGGCTGTTGCAGTCCCGCGTTCAACGGAACCAGAATCCAAACCCCCTATTTCCCTAATCATTCAAGGTCAATGCCTAACCTTAACCATTCAAGGTCAACGCCTTACCTTAGCCATTCAAGGTCAATGCCTTACCTTAGCCATTCAAGGTCAATGTTGAACCTTAACCATTCAAGGTCAATGCCTAACCTTAACCATTCATGGTCAATGCCCAACCTTAACTATTCAAGGTCAATGCCCAACCTTAACCGTTCAAGGTCAATGCCCAACCTTAACCATTCAATGTCAATGCCTAACCTTAACCATTCAAGGTCAATGCCTAACCTTAACCATTCAAGATCAATGCCCAACCTTAACCATTCAATGTCAATGCCTAACCTTAACCATTCAAGGTCAATGCCTAACCTTAACCATTCAAGATCAATGTCTAACCTTAACCATTCAAGGTCAATGTCTAACCTTAACCATTCAAGGTCAATGCGTAACCTTAACCATTCAATGTCAATGTTTAACCTTAACCATTCGATGTCCATGCCTAACCTTAACCATTCAAGGTCAATGCCTAACCTTAACCATCTTGCGAGAGTTTCGCAACTTACAGCCACCCACACTACACCATCTTTTCTCAATTGTAGCTCATTTGAGCATAACACCGAGCTTGTGTATTGTGTGTGAGGGCAAAGGACAACCCTACATCATGTAGGCCCATGGGGCAGTGTGTTTGTGTGACAGCGTCCACACGATGGGAGCCAAGAATGGTGTTTGTGTGCATGTGTGTTTTCTATTATTTATACATATGGATGAAGGAGTGCTTGAAGGGGTTCTTTGTTTAAACTAAATAAATAACTGGTTGTGGGATGTACACACTCATATACCCAATGGAACTTCATTTATTCAATACAGTAAGTATCCGTTTATTTCATACGGTGTCTTTTTTATAATATATTCACATAATACGATTTTTTTTACTGTATTGTTATTGTTTCAGTATTTCTTAGGTGCTGCTGCTTAGCATGCTCTGGTAGTAATATATTATGTCTCCCGTAGTTTTCGTCTTGACCTCTCCAATTGAATTGTCAGTTACATATTTCTTTAACACCCCTATCCCTTTCATTTCTTTTCACTCTATTATTTTTTATAATGTTATCTAGCGTCTTTCTTGTTTCTATTTCACTTTAAAATCACGTTACTGTTACATTAGTGATATGTATAGAACTCCATTGTACAATGAAAGGAGTTTTTCACATGGTTGAGCAGAAGACCTTTTTTGTGTATATAACCATCATGTGTGCTGCAACAGAAAAACTAAAAAAATAAAGACAGCATTCGTCATCGGTCTATACACTTAAAATGACCTATTGTTTATGGTACTGACAAGAGACATCTTGCAATCCCGTGAATACTGACCGTTGTGTCTCAGTAGCAAAGGTAGAAGTCGCCTGACGTTGTTATAGTGCAGAAAAACCTCTTAGTGAGGAGCTTGGGATGGATGGGTATGGTGTAAAAAAAAAAAGTCTGATCTTTGCCCAACCATAACCAAGTATTTTTTAGTAGCCTAAACTTTACCAAATCTTAACCAAAGAGGTTGCTGATTATAAAAACTGTCATGAGGATAATTTTCAATATTAGAATCTGTCATTGTGGAAGGCACAGATAAACAACCTACTGTATGTGTGGGTAGCAAACACACGATGAATCTAACCTGCGAGCCGGTGCTACATTTGTATAGCATTCATTGGATAATTCGAAGTGTGACATTAGGGCAACTTTAGTATAAGAAATGACTTTTTTATTGTCATGAGTTAAATCGTAGTTGTAAAACCTGAACTCTGCAGACACCCAGTGTCCCTGAGTTCATACTTCACTGTGTACAAGTTGGCGTTGCATTCCTCTCCCAATTTGAACCATTACTCTCCACATTGTAATCAGTTCCAACAATTATAACCTCGCAGTGTGCCTCTGATTACTGTCCTGGTGTATTTTGGACTGTTCTGGGAATTCAGAAAAAAATGATACTGGTCCCAGCAGAACTCTATAGCACACATTTACAGTAATCCCGTCTGTGTGTGTATGTGTGTGTTTGTGCGTGGGTTGCTGTTCGTTTGAAGTGCTCATTCCCCCCAAATTACAGTGCTGCCATAATGAAGTATTACCATGCGATTCCAAAGGCAGACCAATACAAAGAGTGGGCCGTGTGTGTGTGTGTGTGTGTGTGTGTGTGTGTGTGTGTGTGTGTGTGTGTGTGTGTGTGTGTGTGTGTGTGTGTGTGTGTGTTTTATGATGGAAGTAGAAAAATAGCTTTTGTGTGTGATGCAGTCCCACTGTGTCGAGGTGAGTGTTTGTGTGTAACAATGCGTATGACTCTGACTTTAACAAAAGGCAGTTGCGTGAGTGTCCTCCCAGTTGTGTCTCTAAATGTGTGGATCCACCAGCCAGCTGTGACAACGCTCAGTCTGAGCTCACACACACACACACACACACACACACACACACACACACACAGATGGGTAGGCGTCTTTGGCTGCAGGCTGTGCCGGCCTCACCTATACGGCCTCCCCGGCCTGCTGAATGTTGCATGACGCCCAGCCGCCTCATACATAGTGCATCAGCACAAACATGCCATTGGATGATATACATACTGCATTGGCACCTGTACCCGCCTTCACTAACAAGCAACCAATTCATTTTTCATCAACACATGCAGTGGGACCACTGTTTGAGGACAGGAAAAGGAGGGCGAAAAGTGAGAAAAGAGGTGGTTGGTGGGGACGGATGTGTGTTTTTTGCTTTTGTTTGTGAGTTTGTTGGAGACGGTGTATCTTGTCTTTTTTTTATCTCCCTTTTGGTGCACTACACTTTGGGTTTGCAGGACTTTTGTTAAGTTTCTTTGTTTTCTACTGTTGCCGGAACATAATTTTTAAGGATTGAGCATTTATTTAAAGCTTCACTATATTTTGTTTTCATATATCATATATGAAGCGTACAATATTATTTATTGAATAACACTACCTATATTGTCAAATAACCTGACCGTCACATCTTGCCACACTGTCAGCCATTAAGGGGTTGAGACACTCTGACAAACCGGCCCTTCAGCTGGATCAGTCTGTGAGCCTCTGAAAGCAGCGCTCTTAATTTCTAAATAAAAAGAGAGCACACAGGGTGCCACTGACACCACCGGAGTGAATTTACGAACGCATCTCTCAGACACCATGCGTGCGTCCCACAATTCCAACCGGTCAGTGCGTTAGTTGCGCATGTAAATAGTATGTCAAATAGTTACAAATGATTAGAAATAAAACAATTTATTGATTTCTAATGCCCCCTTTTGATATATCCATTCAACGCTTTACTCACGTGCCGTGATAATTCAGTTGAAATGTCTTCATTTGGGGGCTTTTCCAAGCAAATTATTGTTGTATGTGATTAATTGTGATTAATTGGATTTAAAGCCCCAAGTGGTCAGAAAGTCAAGTATTGCTACAGTACAGGAATGTCGAAATTCTAGCAGCCCAAGCTTCTGCCAGATAGCTGTTGAAGCTACTTGAGCCTGCGTGCCTCCAGCCTCCAGCTCCATCTCATAGCACACACAAGGTGCTGATAGCAGCCGTGCTGTCACCATGGCTGCTATCAACTAACATCTCTTGCTCCCAGCCAGTGACCTATCTAGCTTCTGCATTATAAGCTAGCGTGCTAACAGCATCGGGGCCAAGCACCCTTTAGCAAGTCTCCCCTACAAAGCGGAGTCTCCTAAATGAAAACCATTCCCCTCCGCCTGCTTCCCGAGCTCTGCTCAGGGACAGGAGCCGTGGGGTCAGCAGCTGGTGGAGGATATGGCAATTGTTTATGAAAAAAAAAAATGCTTTCTCAAGCCCACCAAAAACACACACTTGGGGGGAAAAAAGCCTCTGCCCCTGAACAGCCAACAGCTGGGAAGGGTTGGGAGTAGCCTGGAGGCTGGCAAGTCGCCCTCTCCCCAGTCCAGATGGGGGAGGTTAGGCTGAGGCTAGTTGCGGCCCACCCCCACCCCTCCCCTCCACTTCCCAAACTTCCCATTCCCATTAAGGGGAGGCTGAAGATTGCGGAGGAAGGGAAAGGAGGAAGAAAAGCAAAAGAGCATGACTGCTCTGCTTTTCACCCCCAACCCTCCCTCCGTCTTCAGCCTAATCAAATAAAGCAGGAAGCTTCCGAGACGGAAGAGGAGTGTTTATTGATATTTGCGTGAGCTCCTTCACCCCCTGTCCTGTCCCTGCTGTTTATTTTCTGTCCACCACTTTTGAAAATTCTGATGTTGTCAGTGTTTTTTTGGCTCATACATCATGAATGTTTGAAATCTACTGAGGCAAAAAGGTTATGTTTCTTTCAGCTTCTAACAGTCTACCATTATCTTAAATTGAGCCACTGGGGAAATTACACACCAACTCGACATCCGTTGCAATATTGCTATGACCAGTCAATTTATCGTAATAAGAGGGTGTCGTATGAAATAAAATGGCCTTGAATAAGAATTGATGACCCTCTCCATGTATACCATTGGTTGTACGTAACGGGGCACACGCTGCTCACATCACACTGGAGAACAAGAAATGCCTGTTGAGAGTATCGGTTTACCGCAGCTTACCTTCTGGTGCTTAAAAAGTTGAAATTGCATCTTTAAGACTCAACTCAAAAGTGTAATTTAAGTGGAAAACTGTGTTGGGAACTGGATGGATACCTTAATGCAGATCTTTTGTGGAACAGTGCCAAGAGAGAAGCTCCATCATCCAACGTAAAGGAGATTATGTTAACATTAAATCTGGTAACCCCCTCCTCGAAAAGTATATAATACTAAGACATTATGCATTTAATGGCAGTACATGTCCTCAATTGGGATTGAAAATGATTCGCCCCATACGTGTCTCAAGGATGGGACTCCTATGTGTTTGACCAATATGGAAATAATAAACACTGTGGTAATGGTATCAAGTGCGTTGAACCCAAGCCAAACCCCCGTCACTTCCTTTGTAAGCGCATGAGCGTACACTCCAGCAAGTTTCAAACTTTTTATAAGACCATATAAAACCTAACAATAACCACTGGGTAGTTTTACAGATGTAAAAATCATCTGCACAGCCATTTTAAAGGAAACCATATTCCATTTTAAGGCATCATATTCTACGACACACTGTATTGTTGTGATATGTGTCGAAACAGATTGTAGGTTAGGACGCCAAAGTCGGTTGTCAGTTTTCCAACGTCAGTATCCAGTAGTCGTCTCTTCAAAGTGCAGTGAACCCTTGTAAAACCAGTTTGGCACTGCTGAGAGGATCTGGTGTTTGAATGGCGCGGTGCTGAGAAGTTGCCTTGAGTAACAAAGGGAAGCTTTTTCTAGAACTGCCACTGTGAGAGCCTGTCTTGTTATTTTCAATGGTCCTTTTGTTAGAGGTCATTGAGAGGCGACAGCTTGATTTCCCCTCAAGCCATCCGTGTGTGTGTGAGTGTGTCGTGCACACATGCTGCCGCTTTCTGACATATCACTCATCAGACCATTGTGCGTGTGTATGTGAGTGTGTGTTTGTAGACAGAGTGCAGTAATCCAAGCCTACCTGCGACCCCGTGGGCTCGCTGCTCCCTAAAGGTCAGAACTCATGACCTCTGGGGTCCGGGGCAGATCGGTGTCCTGGGGTGCTGTAGTCTCTCTTCCGTAGGCATCCCAACATATACACCAGACAACTTCCCATTCACACACACGTGTTCCATTCGCACCCATTCTCAAAGTGTCGGATCCATATATATATGGAGTAACACATTCTGATTTTTTTGAAATTATACAGTAACATGTAGAGTGAAAATTTGAGATGCTGGTGGTGAGAAAACAGTCAGAGAAGCACTCAAATGTAAACTCACAAACCTGACAGCTGGTGTATAGTGTGATCTACTGGTGATGTGATAGATGTGATGCTGTGTACATATTGTTGAAGTGACAAATACTACACGTGTGAACTAATGGACGCCTCTAACCCCATAAATTAGATTACAAAGGTGTTACAGTAGAATGACATACGGGGATGTAAGGAAGAGCAGAAGGGAAGAAAAGAGGGGGGAAAAAATTATTACAAAGAAAGAATGAAAGAAAAAAGGAGCAACGAAAAGAAAGAATGAATTGAAAAGGGGATGAATGTAAGAAAGAAAGAAGGAAAGGAAGAAAGGATACAGGAAATAAAGAATGAAGGGGAAAAGGAAGCAAAGAAAGGGGATAAGTTATGGAAGTGTGATTGTCATTATAAATAAACAAGATTATGGCTTTTGGCCTATAAGCTAAGTCAAGCCCTAACACACACACACACACACACATGTAGAGAAAGCCATTTGTAGGATGTAATTGTGAGGTAATGGAGGTCGGTCTAAGAGGGGTGAGAGGTCAGGAGTGTGTTGTTGGAGAGGCCTCAGCCAGCAGCCACCAACCAGGGTCATGTCACACGTGTGTGTGTGTGTGTGTGTGTGTGTATATACATCATATAATTTGGACAAAATGTTCTTAGAGTAAACCATCTGGGACCAAAACTTCAGGTAATACAACCCAAATTTTAGATGACACATTGTTTTCCCTTTATGAAGATTTAGTTTGTATCTCTTAAATTAAATTAATTATTTGATTTATTGGTCACGTAAGTAACGCCACTTCCTGAGTTATTTTAAGCCAAACCACAATCTTTTCCTAAGCCTAATTTAGTAGTTTTGTTCCCTAAACCTAAGGAAGCTGTTTTTCTGTGAATATGGAAGTTTATTTTGAAATGCATGAAATGAGTGGAAATTGATATGTGTTGCTGGACATTTGTAGGGTAAAAAAATGAAAAAGGAGGAATAACTTTTTTTCGTAAGTGCCGTATACATTGGGTGCTGACATGTTTTTCTTGGATAGCAGCCTTCCAATGTGCCAGTCAGAGTTGTTCACAATGACACGTTATTCTCAGTAAGTGAACAAGCCATTTAACTGCCAAACTTGCGCTCGGTGTCCAAGAAGGGAAATCACTGTAATTAAGTCAGTCCACGTCGGTAATTGTTTCATGTGATATAATTATGGAGTAATGTTGTTAAATACCTAATGTTCCGAACAAACAAGGTAAACGAAAATTCTTCACAAGCTGTTAAGGCAAACCTTATACGTTGTGTGATTTGTGAGAATTCTTGCGGAGTGATGCAAGGCATGTGCATGTATGTGTTTGTGTGTGCGTGTGTGTCTTCCCTGTAAGCTCTGTGAATCAGCCTGTAAACAGACACCTATGAGCAGCTGGGCACTTGGCTCCAGCACAAGAGGAACTGTAGATCTCCACACATACACATACTCAGACCGTGTATGCACGCACCAACAAGCAGTACATCACCACACACAGACACACAAACATCCATAAACACACAGATCCACTCGACAACACACTCTCACACAAACACATCTCCCCGAGCTCCCACAGGAGACAGACACTGCCGTGTTTACTGCCTCGCCGGAAACCTTCACAGGAAGGAGCTAGAGACCAGCGCATATCATTCTCTCTCTCTCTCTCTCTCTCTCTCTCTCTCTCTTCCAAACTTTTCTTTTTGTGTCTTTGCGACATCTCTACATCAACACTTCAGTCAGTTTATTTGTCCAAGGCAACAACTCAGCAGGCTTTATTGCTCTCCAAATCTAAATCAGGAGGGGGCGTAGGGGACAAATTTCCGGATGAACACGCCAGTGGACACACTCAGGAGAATGTAAACCGGGCCTGGAGCACAAGTGATAACAAATAAGAGATGTGCGCTAGCTGTGAGTCGTACACTCCAAATGTTTTTGTTTTTACTCTGAAGGACACCGAGGAGTCTGGCTGGAGCTTCAGCCAGAAAAACACTCCAGAAGCTTCCAAACACCGCCGTCCACTCTGTCTCTCCCTCAAGAGCCGGCTTGTCCTGGCCTTCACACACTCAGAGGAGAGGGGTTTTTTTTTGGAGGGGGCTGTGGTGATTCAGTGGATCTGATGATTCACTTGGAACGGAGCAGGAAGAATAGGATGGTACCTACGTATGGGGCCAAATGAGATAATAAGATAAGATATAAAATAGGATGTTCCTTTATTAGTCCCAAAGCAGGGAAATTTGCAGTGTACAGCAGCAAAGGGGATAGTACAGAAACAAGAAGCATCAGTAAAAACAAAAGTAGACAGACGTGTAAAATATGAACAATTTAAATAGAAGGAATATAAAAATAGGAACAATATAAACGAGGGGAATATTAAAAATTGGAACAATATATACAGTATTGACAATAAACAGACTATTAACACAATTGCACAGGTCGAAATATGAAATTGCACAGTGATTGGAAAGCTAACACTAGCTATGATGCTCATGTCTATAATGCATTATAAATCATACTTATAATGTGTTATAATCAGCACATTATATGCCATTTTATAATGGCTTATAAGGTCAAGTAATACCTCATAATTACTGGTCACTCACTGCAAGGATCATGGTGTATTATAATTCCCATAGTTACATAGTAATTTATAATCTTTTTATAATAATCACTGTTATAATGCATTATAATGTGATTATAAGTTACTCTAAGTGATAATTTAGTTTAAGTATAGTTGGAAAAAAATACAATTATATCTAAGCAAGAACAACACACAAAATATTGTAAAAAAATATATTTGCTTTACTTAAAGCAAACAATGACCACTTACAGTCATTTATAATCACATTATAACAGTGATTATTCACATTGTGTATTGTATCTACTCCTCCCTCATTGAAAAAAAATCCTGAATTTAGGAATATGCAAATATTGTTCATATCAAACTGATTGTGTCCAGCTGTTCAGCCCATTAAATGTCCTACTGATGAGGCAGACAGATGTGTGATTTTGTTTTTATTTTTCCATTTTCATTTGTGGTTTCTGTGCAGTGTAAGCTGCAGGATAATGCCCAGCTGGAGGAGGAGAACTTGTAAATGTGAATTGTGTTGAAATTTAATTCCACATGTAAAGCCTCTCGATTTAGGGATGTTGTTGCTGATGGTCAGGAACTGCTAATTTCCTGCATGTGGTTCTTACTCCTCGCTCAGTCTTTCGCTCCTTCCACTATCACCCTCTGTTCCACTCACCCTCTTTCTCAGTCTCTCTCTCTCTCTCTCTTTTTTCATCGCTCTTAAACAAAGTCTTTCTTTATTATCACTGCCAACAGAAACTAGTTCACTTTTCCCGTCAGCACCAACAGCAGTGCTCTCCATAATAACACTCCCAATTAGCTGCTGGTTGGAAATTTTGATCACAGCGTATCAGAGAGAGAGAGACAGAGACAGAGACAGAGAGAGAGAGAGAGAGAGAGAGAGAGAATTTGATTTATGTTGAGCGCAATACAACTGTGTGTTTTCTTAAGTTTCCCCTAGTAACATAAAAGCTTTGGTGGCTTTTGCATACAAACAAGAATAAAGGTGAAACACCATAGACGTACACCGATCAGCCATAACAAGACCACCAAGAGGTGAAGTGAATAACATTGACTATCTAGCTGGGAGGAAGAGCTGCCTGAGAGGAGCAACTCATGGTGGAATGTCCCTCATGCAGGTCACATTTGTTGTGAACGTCAATTTCAATGTCTCCAGACACTATTTCTTGCTGACCCGTTGTAATGAAGCCATTGACCAAAGGCTTTGGTTTCATCCTAGCAGGTTAGCACATTATACAGAAAGTACACTGACATCATGACATATAATAAACAAAATATTTATTTGTAATTTTTTAATGTTTTATGATGTGTCATCAATAGACAAGATGTACCAAACTTTAAAAGGATCTGAAAACTCAGACAAGATAAAAAGGAGATTAAGCATCAACATTTTTTTTAGATAATCCTAATAAATAAATACATTTATGACGGTGTATTAGGGCCATTGTAGGTAAAAAAAAAAAAAAATAGATACAAATATATTAAAAGCTTTTAAGAAGGGGAGAGTGTTTCTGGATACAGTGGGTAAAATTAGATATTCTCTGAGATTAAATTGGTAAATTTATGAGAAAAAAAAACTTGTATCAGTATGTTGTTTACTTCTGAATAGGCCCAATTCACGGCAATGTCTCTTCAAAGTCTTGATTCTTATGATAATATGCTGATTATGGGCTAAAATCATGAGTATTTAATTATTGCTAAATCTAATTGTATAATTTGATTGGTGTTATGAGGTTGATCCAACCTTGTAAAGTGAAGCGATGTGATTCCTTGACAAAAAACAACGCTACTTGTCAGAGTTTTTTTCTCGTAAATGTCTGACTTTATAATTTTAGAGAATATTAATGTTTTCTTCTCTTAAATTTGTGAGTTTTGTCTGGTAAATTTACCATTTTAATCTTGAGGTTTTTTCTCAGAATATTTAACCCCCTCCCCTTGCTCCATCATATACATATATATTTTACCTACAATGGCCAGAATACGCCGTCATATAAATCCGAGAGAAGAGTTTCTTATAACAAACTCCCATTTTAATGATTGTTAGATTAAAGTATTAAAGGGGTACTCTGGCGATTTAGTATTTCACTTCCATAAATATGGAAGACAGATTTTTTTTTTTTTTTTTTTAATCGTCAAAATCGAAGCAGCAGATTTTCATCACAAGTATGAGTCCAGCTGTAAAAACTCTGGAGCTGACATTTCCCATAATGCAACTGGATAATGTCTTTCATTAGACCCTCCCTGCCTCCTAAATGCCCTCATCTCCGCTTTGTAACACAGACATTATACAAGTGTTTTCACTGGTTGAGTAGTATACATCGTGATGAGTAAACTGAACTTCATGTGTTAAATTGGTGGAGTGCCCCTTTAAAAGACTTAACTCTGCACTCTGTGCAACTCTTTACACGCAGTCTATTGTGATGGTTGAAAGTAAAATCACATTATTCCCAAAGAGCTACAGTCCATTATGTTTGGCAAAGTATTGTGTAACAGTCCAAAGTTTTCAACTCCAAAGAGTTATGCGTCTTATTACACCATGCCTCATTTGCAGTTATCATTCATTCTAAATATTTTCATAATGAATTTTTCATGCCTCATAATGCTTGTAATCCATCTCATTGCACAATGCCAATGATCTTAGCCAAGCGTTAATAGATAGACAACAGCTTTTTCTCGGTACTCTCCAGCCTGGACTTGCTGGACAGTAAATATTTGGACACTGAGGGCGATACAGGCCCGTTGCATAGTGAGGAGGACCTTGAACTCTCAGTTCTCCCACACTGGGCTTTAGAGGCTGAGCCGGGTGGGGGGTGGGTGGGGGGGACGGGACCGGCCACCACACATGACTGAACACACTCAAGCAGTTCAAGTTCAAGCAGTAAAGTAAGCAGAAATCCTAACTTACTGTCTAGTCGCTGTTCCACCAGCTTCTGTAACTCAGTGTTGAGTTTACTATTCATATTTTGATATATAGTGAAATTTAATTTGTTGGCATAAAAAAACTTTGGCCCCCATTACATTTTCCAGCACATAGCACACTCCATTGTAGTGATCATTTTCTCCTTTATCCACTGTATCCAGAAACACTCTCCCCTTCTTAACTTACAAACTCTTTAGTCATTATCTCTGCTTTTAGAAAAGTGTCGACCAATCTCAGCTCTTTCTCCACGTTGTATTTCTGTAGGTGCTTTAGCTCCAGTGTGGAGGAGCACCACTTTTTGCCTACAGTGGCTACTTTACATGCGTATAGGACTACACCATAAACCCCTTAATGCAGAACTACAAATACCATTTAAGGTTATGTTCCAGGGATGTACTTTTAGTAATTTGTGTTTTATGAAGGTAACACACTAATAGTTTTGGAGTGTATAATTTGTTGCCAGCATTTTGTAATTTTTAGCTTTAAAAGTTGCAATAACTGTACAAGTCAGTCACAGTTTCCATGTGTATAAATTCCAGGTATTGTTTCATTTGTTGTTTTATTCAATGTGTCGCGTGTTTGAAAAAGTTTTTAAAACCAACACATTATACAAATTAAATCAAAAATAGTCACAATGCCAAGAATATGAATAAAACGTAATTAGAATACTTGTGTAGAATCCAGTGAAAGTGCTGCAATCACGTGAAAATCCCTCCATTGACAACCATTATGATTAAATACCCAGTTAACACTGCGGTATGAACAAACTATATTATTTACATCATATCTGCATTTCATATGTCTCTACTCTTGCTCACCGTTATAAGTAATACATAATAAAATATCCGTTTACATTCGGAGGACAACAGGGAAGCCTACTCTCTGCTTTTTTTAATTAGGTTACGTATTGATTGAGTGGAGGAAACACCTTTTGTTTGACTTTATATACCGTGTACAGTGACATCTGAACAGCAGTAGTGTGTAAGACAAGTACAACAGGGCCTCACGGGCTCATTGACATCTCTGTGACCCTTAATGCACAACACACTTACTGCCTCTCCTTTTGTGTGAACCGGTGCTCTGGTAGTGTGGGAGAGAGGGGGTGGGGTGGGGGGGGTTCATGCTCCAGGGCCAGGCTGAACTTCCTGTGAAGGTGTAAGGGATAAACGAAGAGAGGGATGCTGGGAAAGGGCGAGGCCGTGTGAGGAGATGAGAGTCTGAGCCCGGCTTAGACATCCTCCTTTCAGAGGCTCCTGACATCCCTACCGGCTATCATATCCTCCGTGGCCTTAACACACACACACATTTTCTTGCTCTTTTCTTCTCCCTGTCCCCTGTTCCGACCCTGAGCGCTGCTTTTACCGAGAGCAGAAGAGACACTTAGTGCTGTCGGACCACTTGTAAAAGCTTCGGTCCCTTTCATTCTCCCTGGCTTCGGCGTGCATCAAAAGCAGAGGTTTAACACCGCCGCTGGCCGCTGCGGGTCGTGGCAAAGGACAGACTGGCTAAGTGTGGAAGTTCATATACTGCCCTGTATCTGAGTTTTCTGGCTGAAAGCAGTTTGGATTTTGATGTAGTGATATTATGAGGTATCCACAACATGAGAAAGTTTCCTCTGAGACCCGTCCTCAACCAGAAAGACGACAACATTGGTTGTTCTAACACTTAAGGCAATCTATGTTTTAAGTAATTACTGTCCACAGCAGAATTAGCAAGATATTATATGATCACAGATGTGTTATGGTTCACAATACAGTTAGTTCCCCTTAACTATAAAAGTAATGTCTTACTGGAACCAAGTGTAACCAAATGGTTTTAGTTATCTAAACCAAACCTTAACCATATAGAGGTTTTTGTTGTTTCCTCCATCTGTCATGAATATTTCATATGATTTTAATTTTTTGATGCATATCTGTAACCATATAACCTATTAGTAATATTGTTAGTAGTGGCAGGTAACCATGTGGTGAAAGAAGTATTCAAGTATTTACCAAGTAAAAGTAAAATACCACAATTTAAAGTAGATGTCCTGCATTCAAAGCTTTACCTAAGTAAAAGTATGTTATCAGCAAAATACACTTAAAGTGTTAGTATACTGTATATACTTACTAAAGAAGGCTCTGTCAGTGTCATTTGGATTGTTATTATTTATGCCACAGCATGTACGCATGCAGTTTAGTATTGTAGCCGACTGTGGTAGAGCTAATTTTATATACTTTTAGGCAACTTTACTTCATAATTATGTCTTGGAGGCTTATTATAGTTGTTTTTTTTATATATATATATATATATATATATATATATTTTTTTTTTTTACTCCACTGGGTCTGACACTAATCATTTAAAAATGTTTATTTGACAGGGTTTATAAAATATGAGAAATCGTTATAGCTTAAACTACTGAGCATTATACAATGTAGGCTAATTAAATGACTTCCACCTCGAACAGCTACAACAGTCCGACCGGACAACGCCGTGGTAGCGACCTGTCAATCACAAGGTAGCCCCGCCCTAAAGCATACCCTTCTTGATGGTCTAATTGACTCTAAATGGGACCATCATTTACTAAATGAACTGTATTGAAGAAGACTTGAAACTAGCGATTGAGACCATAAACTCATGTTTACAATGTTTACTGAGGTAATAAATCAAGTGAGAAGTACGCTCATTTTCTCATAGATTTCTATACAACCAGAGGAGTCGCCCCCTGCTGGCTGTTAGAAAGATTGCAAGTTTAAGGCACTTCAGCATTCAAGGAGGCAATCTGCTGCTTAATGAGTTCTTTTACTTTTGATACTTAAAGTGCATTTAGCTGATAATACTTGCGTACTTTACTTTTAGTTGAAGGATCTGATTTCTTCATCTATCAATGTGGGTTGTCTTAAACTTCACTTTAAAGCCGTTATAATGTGGTGTAAAGTCTGTTTCAGAAGCTTCTTTGACCCTTTCAGGAATACAATATTGTGCAAAAAATTCACTTCATGTCATCTGTTGGTGCAGCTATAACAAATATTGCTGTATATTTAAAACTGATATGAAATTTTGGTCCTCAAAGGCCTTTGCAGATCTGATTCATAACAGAATCAGAATTGGGTTGATGCTATTTTATCACTGCTAGACAAGAAAAAAAAATGTCATTATGGGGCACCAGATATCGATCTTTTAAGGTTTTCAAAATAGTTATATACTTTCCTCTTTCTGTTTTCCATTCATGTATTTCCATTTTCATGTATAGTTGACTGTTGAACTAATCATTGAATTGTTTTCTTTCTCTTTTCCATGTGGTGCTGTCCTCATCGCCTCATGTCCTCATGTTCTCATGTCGTCCCTGATCTCATGGTGATACAGGTGAGTGTCACACTTTCAGCTATATGACAATGAACCACACAGTGCTCTCTCTCTCTCCTTCTCTCTCTCTTGGCCCCTCCTCAGTTTCGGTGTCAGGCCCTCAACACTCCCACCGAGGGGCCCTCCATTCTCCCCCGACACCCTGTCATTATTTTAATCAAATGCAATTACCGCCACTCTGAGGACAATTGAGTTTTGTTGACTGTCCTTTTTCCGTTACCCCTTGTCCCTGCCCCCCTGCCCCCCCCCCCCTCCCAAGCCACCACCACAACACACACACATAGTTTAAAAGTCTAAAAGTCAGGCAGGCGTAGGGGGGGTTTGAAAACACACATTGTACTGTCCGCAATCCACCAACTTAATTTCAATCTTAAGGAGGGAGGGGTGTATCGCTGCAGGGGTGGAGAATTTGATTGAAGTGTTAAGGGAAACTTGTGTTTGGCTGGCCTGTCAGGGCCCAGCACAAAGTGTGTTTTAGAGTGTGTCTCTGTGTGGTTTTGGCGTATATCATCGAGGCCGTTCTTTTGGTCGGGGAGGTGGGCGAGGGTTGCGGGGGGGCGGGGGGTTAAAAGACCGTGTGACGCTGTTGTGGGACGAGGCGTTGAACTGACCGCTTTTGTGCCGAGCACACAAAAAGATGCTCGTGCCAAAAGCAGGCCTGTCTTTGTCCTCACCCCCCCAAACCCCCTCCTATTATGTGTGCACTACTGCAAAATATGATTTCAGATCATCCCAGAAGAAAAGGGGAAGATGGGTTGAGAGTGGGTGACGGTTGTATCTGTGTTTGTGTGTGTGAGTGTGAAGGGAGGGAAGTGAGGAGGAGGGCCAGCTGCTGAATAGCCTCCTGTGTGTGTAGTAATCAGCAGGCTGAGCCCCCCCAGGATGGGGGGAAGAAGAGCGGGATAAAGACTGTAAGTGTTCTGAAGATGTGACCGCCACACCACCGCTTCTTTTGCCTTGTGGGCACTAGGAAAGAATTCACAGATCTGTCATCTGCCAGACATTACCCCAACCCCCCCCCCTCCCACCTCCACCCTTTTTCTTTCACACACACACACACACATACACATCCCTGTTCTTTCCCCAGCCATCCTCAAACTTCCTTCCTGTAACTTTGGGTGACCTCCACCCCAGACCAGACACACAATAACCTAGCAGATCCCTCAGCGGCCCCCCTACTGGTGTGAGAGGACTTAGCCAGTGTCTCAGAAAAACTTAAGACTCGCCTTCAGGTTCGACTGCTAGTGTGTGTAAGAGAGAACGAGGTCAGGTTAGAAGCCAAGGAGGAGCACCGAGGATGCTTGCCCTGCACAATGCACTCCCAACAAGAAGGCAATATAAACATGACACACCGACAGGGTGGGGGAATTCCTCATGCATGGTTACTAACCAAACATGAAATGTTTATGTTGTCTGTGTATGGGAGGGTGTGTGGATATGCGCGCTTGAGAAAAACAAGGAACAAGGTTGACTCTGATCCGCATGCGGTGCCTCCCACCGTTTCATGTATTCTTGCATCACAGCGTGGCAGGGCGGGCGGGCGGGCGGCTGCCGTCCCCTGACCAAAGATACGGATATTGAACAGGACAAGTCATTAACATTTCACCAGCACCTTTCTTCCCCCTCTTCTTTTTCTCACCCTCTCCTCTCCTTTCTTTTTTTTTTACACGGTGCTGGTATTCCCCAGAGCTGTAGCACACTCACAGTGTTCAGGGGGAAGTGCCACAAGCCGGAGGCACTGCCACATAGCGATGGGAGATAGAGCAATGGAAGCTGAAGAGAGGTATCTCAGCAACCGAAAATGTGCAGCCTTCATGTGGTAGAAGAGACTCGGGCAGCCTGCTTTAACCCTGGGCACTTGCCTCTCTGACAGCTTTTAAATTCCCCCCCTCTTTTTTTTACACGTTGCTTTTAATGATCTGTACTCTGCTCGAAAATTGAAATAACAAAACACTCTCAGGCTGAGCCACAGAAAGGTTGTCCTGGAATGACTTTTTAGTCGTGGTTGTTATTGCTATTTTTTTTCTTTTAGTGTGCTTGCACTCGTTTTTGGTGTCAGTATTTTTACTTAGTTGTGTCATCTATGTTGGGATATATATAGTACCTTGTGCTCCAGCTATCTGTATTGTTGGTTTAGTATCGTTAGGGTTAATTCACATGTGATGATGGAGGGGAAACAAGTTGAATCTGACTGAATGTCATTAGATTCAAAGTTTGGGAGATTTTCATTTCTCACTTTAATAACCTATAAACTGCAGAGTGTTGAGGACGATGGCGTTGAGAAGTTAAAAAGAAAGGATACTCAGAGACTGCTCTGGCGAAATGTTACCGTGGCCTAGAAATGACAGGGTCCATGCAGCCTTTGTTGCTCTTGCTTCATTTCATTCGGTTTCTTAATAAAAGACTAGAGGTAGTTCAGGCCAGAAATAGAGTGCACTCTACCCAACCCTGACCATGCCGCTGTTTACTTTGAGCATGACATTAACACCCAGCGTACATATGTTAAGAGCCCTCTAAGAAAGTACAGTGTGTGGTCGAAGCAAGGGATTTGTTCAAATTAGGCTCTTAAAGATCATGTAACATAAGTGGAAACAAATGTGGATGCCTCTGCCATGTTATTCTTCCGATGCTCCGCCAAAGCCCTGGGCTTCGAGACAACTCGTGTCTCAACTACCAAGTAAAAACTGAGGCAGAAAAAGACAGAACTCAAGCTTCTTTTTTTTTTGGTCCCAAGCTCTGTGTTACACTCGGAGCTCATTTTATGAGACACCTAGGAGTGTTTAGAGAAGTCTGGCTCTCAGGCCTCCATATTACAGCCTCTGAGAGTGTGTAGGAGGGCCAAGTTATGCCTAATGCGCAATGTCCATTGAGTCGTCTGTTATGCATGGTAATGAATGGTGGTCAGAGAAACAGTGTCCTGTATCAAAGAGCTGAACTAACATGCCTTTCTCACGGAGCCGGAGAAGTGGCCCTTTGTCACGGCGGACGCCTGCTATCGACTCCCAGCATCTCGCAAAATATGCCCCATTGTTGGAGAAGGCCAACTCCGTTTACAACTCTGAACCGACGGCATTCCTGAAGTCACCAACCCCTCCTCCTATGACTTTCAAGAGACGGCAATGAATTACATTTACTTTTACGCCCTTGTCATTGAATATCTTTTTTTTGTGTAATTGTATTTGAGAATTGATTTTAGGGTTGATTTCCTTTATGTTTTTGGGTTGTCCGTACGTCCGTACCGTTCTTGTGAACGCGATATCTCAGGAGCGCCTTGATCGAATTTCTTCAGATTTGGCACTTGGACTCAAGGATGAACTGATTAGATGTTGGTGGTCAAAGGTCAAGGTCACTGTGACCTCACAAAAGACGTTTTTGTCCATAACTCAAGAATTCATTTGCTAATTATGACAATGGACATGGATGTAAACCGCAACTTGACTGGTTGGCGGAGGCACACAGCGCAAGGCGGTAATTCTAGTTTTTATTATTCCACTTGAGTAGTTAAAGAGAGTGGAAACTCAATTCCACAGATTTCATGTTCCTGTTTAGATTTACACTTCTGAAAACACAGAGTATCTTGGTGAGGGTAAGATGGATTGGCACAACAGAAACCACTACTAACAGGGCTTTTTTTATTATTATTTCTAAAGGACCTACTTTAGAGTCATGATGGTTTTGCATTGCATCGAAATGATTACGTGTAACAGCCACAGACTAGAAAATAGCCACCATGACTCACAGTAGCTAGTGAGATCCAAATTACCTGTGAGAAAAAGTTAAAGACTTTTTATTTCTTGAAGGAAGTTGTTTTTTATTCGGACTTGTCAGTAGAGTCGCAACATTCCAGAGCCTGCATCTAGTGGGCATTAGAGAGACTTCAATCTTAAGGCTCATCTGAATTGGCTTCACCTTTTAGCCATAGTTGCTGCTACTTGGTAACAGATTTTGAACTTCAGCTTAAATTACTACAGCTTCTGCTTGTGTCAGACAGGTTGGTGTTTTGGTTGTGTCTCATCCACTTGAGTCCACCCCATGTCTCCTATCATGTCCTGAACCCTAACTAGAAAGATAGCCTTTTGGAGAAAACCTCTCTTTGGAACATCCAGCGCAAAAAACGCAGTCTGGAACATGCAGTGCTGAAGAAGAAACTTAGCTCATCTCTGTCTGCAACCAAGCGCAGTAAACCCTTAGAGAGAGCTGAGGGCTTCTTTCTCTGTGAAAATGGTGGCAGTAGTGCTTGGGGAAAACAGGCGTTTGAGTCCATTTTAAAAGCCCTACCACCGCCACCGCCACCCCATCCACCATCCACTCCCCTTTCACGGCGTTGGTAGTGTTGGAATGTTTTTCATCAGAAGGGGGCTGTTTCCCCGGCTCCAGCCCTCGCATGAGTGTGTGTCTGCGAGTGAAAGAGAGAGAAGTAAAGCTCAGGAAAGCATTTATTTATAGGTATCTGAAAGCTGCAGGGCCCTGAAACTCTGGGATGTATTATGACGTGCCTTTGGAAAAGCAAAAACAAAACCCCTTACAGCCAGATCCAGCTATTTTTATCACTTAGGTTAGCTCCCAATTGTACTCCATAAAAGCTGCGTTCTCACCCCACCCCCTTTGCCCACATTACCTTGTTAGTCCAAACTCCTGTTTTTAGTGTGCTCAAAAACCCACGCAGGTGTCCAGTGAAAGCATACATGCCAGGAATCTCTGCCCTGCACGACAACTGTTAAGACAAGAGTTTTTTGGAGTGAACAACCATTGCTTTCAGCGCTGCTTGCTGTCTTGTCGTCAGAAATGTACAGTACTTGTTTAGTGACCATGCTTTAGTGCAGAAGCCAGTAGTTCTTAGGTCCATGTCTGTTGTAGAATATTGTCTGAATCGGATCGCTACCCCTGGCGCTAACAACTCCGATGATGAAGTCAGCACCTCTCAACATCTCGCCCCTTAATGGAGTCTTCACTGCCTTTGTCCTTAACCATCCATTTCCATTAATTATTCAGGGGGAGAAAGGAAAACCGTTTGAGTGGGTAACACTGATCCAGTGTACTCAACCAATCTATGCAGTGTAAGTAATAAAATACCACGCACTCAGACGACACAATAAAAGAGATGGAGACAGAGGAGACGCTTGTTAAAAATGTAAGTAGACGGAAGCTACCCGAAGACAACAAAGGGAGGAGGCGGCGGCGGCTCGGGAGTCAAAAGACACAGCAACGACATCTTAGTGTCTGGGTTAATCAGCGAAACAGGCCGATAGCAGCTGGTGTTTCACCGTATCCGCCCGGTCCACGGAGGGCGCCTGTCTAAGCAGAGGCTGAGTCGATGTGATGCACCCTCAGTGCAGCTGAGTGATGCTAATTGGGATTAGCGCCCATTGCGCTAAAGTGACACAAGACATTCCAGGGCCAGCCCTTCCAGACTCCACTCGCCGCACTGTCAAACTCTGCCGTATGTTTTCTTCTCGCCCTCAGGGCTCTGGAAAGATGCAGGGCACAGAAAATAAAAGCCAAGGAAAAGGAAAAGTGCAACCAAGAAAGAGAAAAGAGAGAGTATTTTTTTTTCTGAAACAAAAAGTTGAGGACAAAAAAGACTAGGCTACTGTGTTAGGGTACCAACGCCGAGGCTGGAAAAGGTCACGATGCCCTTTTGAACTTTCACTCGGAATAAGGTTAGCTTTCCCTGCCTGAAATGAGGGAAAAGGATGAGTCAGAAATCCATAAGTCACCCTGCAAAGATGAATCCACACCAGCTCTGCCACCAGCTTCATTGACAAGAGGATTTTGTACCCTGAGTTTGATAAACCCACCCAACCGGCCGGTGAGAAGAGGTTCGAGAGATGGTGATTTTTTTTTCTCCTTTGGATTTTGGAGGGGGGCCTTTTCTGAGGTATTAGATCCATGAACTGGGAGTGCTGTATTGAATATTTTATCGACTGTCTGCTTGCCCCGTGCTGACCTGCCTGACATGCTAAGTTCCCGGCTCGCTGGAGACGCCACGTCGCTTCGCATCAGCCCAGCCACCCGTGAGGCTCTCCTGCATTTCCTGTGAATAAACTCGCACACAGTGGGGGAGGAAGAGAGGCCAGGGCACAGGGGCACTGGGGCTGAGATGAGGAGAAAACACACACATTCTTTCTCTGAAGAACAACACACACAACCTTGGCTACAGTATGAACTCCCTTGGTCAGAGCCTGATGAATCCTCTGAAAGCACCCAGTGAATTGAAACGACCTGAAACCTCTATTTTAATTACAGCTTCACTGTCCATAAAGTTTGCTGCCCCAAGGCCGGTCGGTCAGAGCTGGCTGTGGCTCTCTGCATTTAGATGTGAGCATGATGAATACAGTAATCTAACAAGTCCTCATACCTAAATGACACAATTATTAGCATTATTTGCATGACCACAAGAGGTCGCTTGTCAAGAAAATTTAGTTCATTTTAACCATTTGAATGAACAACCTTTGGTCAACAACAGCCTGACGATATGATACTATGTCAACACCTTATTTGGCATTGGAAAGCACCATAAACTACATGCTAACTACATGCAACCACATACTGTACCGACAGAATGATATGGTAATATGCATAAAAGCATGATGTTGTATGTCATTTTTTATGCTTGTCTAATGATTATAATCAAGGTTTGTCTTTTTCTGTGGCTTCCGCTGTGGTCATACTGAAACATACTGTACCAGTGCACTTTAAGTAAACGGTTACCAATCAGCAGTGACATCTTTTTTCACATGCCATGTAAGTAACATTTGCACAACAATAACAGGTTGAGAGTGACACAGTCTAGTGTGCTTAGGGAGTTATGCTCTGAGGATGTGAGTACATTCTCTCTCACCCCCCTCCCATCCCCATCCCTCTGTCTCTGGCTCATTACTGGCAGTGGGGCTTCCTAATGTGTTAAAACTCAGTGGGGTGGAAACGTCAGCCAACGGACTTTGGTCCCCTAACGGTCTTTACTTATTCATGCAAGCGCTGGCCTCTCCCCAGGACAGTGTAGCGCTGACCCAGGAGGACAGCAGGGCCTAGAAAAAAAATGACCCTGCATCAGGTCACTCAGCATTTTAGGCCAATGAGTTGACAAACGGCAGCGTCAGTGAAGCACTGTGCTCACTTCTGTTGATGATGAAAAATGTGCCACACTCCAGTCCCCGTCTTTTATTTCCCCCCCCTCACCAACCTCCTTTCTGTTTACCATTTAGCATTTATTGATGTCCTAATTACCACACCGCTCGATGGGGAGACACACTGGCACAGGTATTATAGGATATAAAATGAGAAAAACCCACTGGTATCCACTCATGTCATGATGGATTTGATGCCTGAGGGCAGCCAGAGGAAGTGACTGATCTTCTATCCTAGACTTTGTTTTTACTTGAAGCCCATAGTTAATGCTATTCTATGATCATGTCTCTCTTCAGCTGACAGTAAATCAGGAACAGCTTTGGCTTCGCGCTGCACTGTTGCAAAGACTCTTGACTATTAGGTTGCATATCCTATCATTGCATCATTGATTCAGATGCTATGACATCATTTAACACTGACTATGAACCACATTATGGATGGAGAAAATACATATATATGATATGAACATAATACTCAATATTTTTTTTAGAGTGGGAAATAGCTTCATTAATTTCCATATTGCTTGTTAGGGAATGCAACATATATTGTTTTATTATGTTTTGACTACTATTATCACTGTAAATGATGCTGTTGTTAGCCCATTATTTATTTCCCCATCACATACAGTATAGGCAGCTGAGTTGGAGAAACATGGGCTTGGAAACTGTGAGTGAGTGAGTAGGAATAGCTCTGGTTGGGTGCAGGGGGTTATGAAGCTATTGGATAAGGTTTTCTTAGTGATGTAGTGAAAAGGCAGATGCATTTAGTGCCAATAATTGGAAGTTTCTGGGCATGATAGACATTTGTGAATTGAGACTTGAGGCTAGTTTGTATTAAGTGTTGCCCAACCACTTCTAAAGACAAACGTGTTTATAGCCGTTCCGGATGACCACCCTCGAGCGTAGGGGTGAAGAGGATGAATCATTCAAATGGGATTAATGACACACACTTTTGGACAGTCTTTCTTGAAGGCATTCTTGGTGTTGCTTTGGCTGTGTGAAGTGGCCCTGCCTGTCAGATTGTCGGTTTCGTGAAGTTACAAAACTGTTGGAAGTAGTGTCCCCGATTAGGACACTGGAAAGGTATGAGAGGAGGAGGTTTACCGAAGCTGTTCAATAAAACAACCCGACAAGCACTTTGAGTATTTTAAGCCTGTATTGTAGAGAGTAGAGAGAGATAACAGGAAATGAGGGAGAGAGAGAGATGCAACTATAGGTTCCCCGTCTGGATTTGAATGGGAGACGTTGCAGTTCGTGATCTGGGTCTTAACAATTAAGCCACAAGGGCACCTCAAACTGTAAAGACTGTAACTAACTACTGCTGAACAGTGTCAACTGTGGTCAATGTGGCAATTGCACCATAATGGCACATCAAATTTCCTGTTATTTCCCCAAATTCTCACAAGTCAGTTGCTTTAAAGACATCGTCATTACATGACCCGACTCTGAGTTTGCCAACTTTAGTCCACCAGCTACTGGTCATACCAGACCAGTAAGACTATGGCGCCAAAACGTTTTGAATTAAACAAAGGTGTGTTCTATCGCTTATGAATATTTTGTCATTTCCTCTTTCAAAAGTTACATAGTTTTGCTTTAAAAGTGTTGTCTCTTGTAATTTTTGACATAAAAATGGCCAAATTTGTATATTGGACGCTAGCAGAAGATATCAGCTGTCAGCTGCCTCTGTCCAAAAATAGTCTCAGTGTTGGCCTACAAAATCCATCACTGGTCAAACCCTGACACCTCCCCTCCTATTTACCATTTAATCTGTGTCCTCTCTTAATCCTTTCATCTCTTCATCTTTCTACCTCACACTTTCCAAGCCATCCCTCTCCTCTGTCCCCTGCAGGCTTTCCTCCTTTGTTGTCCCTCCCTGTCTTCCTTCAGTCCTCCCTCCCTCCTCTTTGCTCTCCCATCCCGTCCATCATCGCACAGCCGTCACAGAGCATTTGGAGAAACCCTCGAAACTTGTTTGTTTGCCTTGCTGTCGTTCTCGTTTGCCAAAAAAGCCCCAACCGCCGAGCCCTGACGATATGTTTTACAGTTGGCACTTCAAGGGAAAGTACAGATTCAAGATGGAGTTTGGCTGTCAGCTCTTTCCCCGCACATTTGCAACCACAGAGAATGTGATTTACCAACCAGGGTGTGTTCCTCTGATTGGCAACGTGACGGTTTTGACAGTGTTGTGGCGGCTGAGTTGTCTGAGCTTGGTTGTGTGGAAGTGGGAAGAGCTTGACTTCCATAAATCAGAGTTAAGCATGACTCAACTTCACACATCACTATGGAATATAGGTTTAGAGCACTTTAGATAGTTTTCAGAGGCGTACTGGATATCTGGATGTTTGTGGACTGAAGTGACCAGTAGCTGATATTTGAATTGACTATTTTATTTCCCCAAAAAGTGCCTAGTTGAGTATTTCCTCAGAAATATATATTTTTCCAAAATAAACATAGTGTAAAAATGACATTTAAGCCATTGTAGGACACTAAAAGTCCAAATGAAGACTAATGAAATTCAAGTTAGTAGTTCTTAATGTAGGCTTAGTCAGGTTTTGTTTGACTGTTTTTACATTTGTTGAATTTGTTAAAATCTTGCTCCACACTGCAATAGTCAGACATGTGAAATGATCTTAACTGTACTAAGAAACATTCACTAGCTTTGTTCAAGAACCTCCATTATATAAATAGTGGATGAGACTGCCTGGCACTGACTGAGTCTGACACAGTGTTACCCTGCTTTAGACCAGCTACAATGAAAAGGGGCTCAAAGATATTTTTATGCGGGCGTAAATAATTGAATTCCCCTACTTAACCTCAGCTCTTTTTCTTTGTATTATCACCATTCGGCATGTACATATAGTCTGTGTGGTGTGTGATTAATGTACCTCATTAGTTATTTAAGTTATTGTATTTTTTATGGAGTTTCACAGTTATTCCAGAATAAAGAGCAGTGGTGTCAAGAAAATAGATCCAAAGGGGAATGTAACATTGGCAGAAAGGTGGCTTGTGTTAAGCATTTACACCGTATGATCACCATGCGATTATACTGCACCGTAGGTAGAAAAGCTTTGATTAATTAGTGTGCACAGTATTGAGATATATTGAAAAATGTTACGTATAAAGAAGTTACACAAAGGTGTAAACAGGGTCTAAAATTAAGTTTTTTCCTCACGTGCCACTGTGGCAGGTCACTGAACATTTCTACTAGCCACACAATTGTTTTGTCTGCCACTTCTGAAGTCTATGTAGAATGCTTTAGAATTGTAAACACTAGGGCTGTGTATTGGCAAGAATCTGGCGATAAGATACGTATCACGATACAGGGGTTACGATGCAATATATTGTGATATATTGCAATACTGTAAGTAAGGCGATATATTGCGATTTTTAAAAAAATCTAATTTTAGGAAAACTATCATAGTATAAATAACACACTGCTATATGCATAAAATCTGAGCATAATAAAGTTAACTTTTTTTATGCAATCAGAATAGCAGGATCTGCATTTGCATATGTAATTCGATACAGGGTTTTTGAGAATTAATACAGTATCACAAAACACAATATTGCAATACTCAATATTTTCGTCCACCCCTAGTAAACACTGAGTCAGTGGTAACGGACAGTAGAAATATGGATCATGTAACCTTAATCCCTGATTATTTTTAATTTAGGAATTGCTTTTTAAAACTAATATTTCTTAATATAAGGAAAACCTACCTGCCATGGTGGCAGGTGAGCTGAAAGTTTTGCTAATTTCATTCCCTGGGTGTAAATGTCCGTTGACGAGCAGAAATCCTTTCATCTTTGAGTCCAGTGCACCGCTTTACACCTTCTTATTTACCATTGAAAGCCCCAGCCTATAGCTCTTTGCAGTTAGTCCAGGATCTGACCTCTGACATGATGCAGACAAGCTTGCCTCTTCAAACTTGATGCTTTAAGAAAGCTCTTTTAGTGTATCAGTGGCTTTTTGTAGTCTCCTAAGTGTTACATGGCTTGGATCAATTTCCCATTGTCTTGGATCATTAAACTTTCAGTTACCAGTCAAAGACTGGCGCTGTTCTGAGGGGGGGGAACTGCCACTTGGTTCCACTGGCATCTCTCTGTGTCTTTATTATCTTCTTTCCCTCTCAAGTCTTCTCCCCCCCAATCCCTGCTTACAGCAAGTGTCAGCAGGTCAGTGCCAGTACCACTCTGTCTATTTCCATACCACTGTCCATCCACACCCTTGGCCCCGCTATGCTACATAATGAACCCCTCTCACCATTACCCACCTCCACACTGTTGCAACCCCCAGTCCTTCCAGTGCCCCCCAGTACAGAGACCAGTCACCAGCAGCAGCACCAGTGGGGCTCGAGCTGTCAGTAAACACTATGAGCATTAGCTTGACAATGCTGCACTGCTGTTTGTGTCAGTGAGAGATGCCATCACTGTTTACTGTCTTTTTCTCTGACACCTTTTCTAGTCTTGTGTGTCTCTGTATGTCCAAAAGAGACGTACAGTAAAATAATCAGGAATGTCATTCAGTTAGAATTAAAATGACATCATGTTAAAGTTACTACAACAAACTTTTAACTGGTTATGAAACAGTCTCAATTTAATACTGATGCCGCTACATCAGCGAGAAGATTGGCTATTTCTATATAGTTATTCTTAATGCCT
The DNA here is from genome assembly GCA_916700685.1 of Adelosebastes latens. Taxonomy (NCBI): domain Eukaryota; kingdom Metazoa; phylum Chordata; class Actinopteri; order Perciformes; family Sebastidae; genus Adelosebastes; species Adelosebastes latens. Next base: position 70,425 of record CAKAKR010064121.1, on the reverse strand, counting down.
GTCATCAGGTCCAATTCCAATTCTCAAATGAATTGATTTACGTCATGCAGGTTCACCAGAACCTCATTCAGCTCAGACTCCAGCGGGGCCTAGGGCAGCGGCAGCGACCAGCCGAGACCGCCGCCGACAGACCCAGATCAGGCTTCGCCGCCGCCTTAGACCTGCAGTCGGAGCTCCGGCGGGAGGTGGAGAGCTCTGCGGCCGGCAGCAGCTGCTCCTCCTTCAGCCAGGAGCAGAGCTTCGCCTCGTTGCTCAAACACCGACACCATGCTGCTAGAAACCCAAGCTGTGTTGCTGGGCCCCGCCGGAGGGAAGGGAGGCACAGGAGAACCAGAACCAGGACTGAGCGGGCCAGACTGTCAGACCCTGCTGCTGTAAAATTAGAGGATTTCTAAAAAGGACTCTGGTGCTCGGAAACACTACCGCTTTTGTCCACAGAGACCGCCAAAATCAACACAAAATAAAATTTCCTAGTAGTAGCCTTACGTTTGCGATAAGATTAGCCACTTGTATTTTTTTATTTGTTGTTTTTTGTAAACTACTGTTTCTGAAGTCAAGAATGCACCTTCCCACTTCCCATTTTTTTGGATGATTTTTGCACTTGTGCCATTTTGGAAAAATCAAATGATGAACAAAAGTTGAACAAGAGAGGAACAGATTCTAGTTTTCACTTCCTCCTTTCTGGTTAAATAAAGGTGGATAGTTTCCTTTTCGCTAATTGCAATGACATTCACTGCACTTCCTTCTTCTACTCTATGATCTTAACCTCCCCGTCCTTCCCGTGACCACAACACATTCCCGTACACTCACACTGTGGGACAACAAACTTGAACAAACACCATTCGGCACTCAAGAGGTGTCCCCTCCAAGCTGCCACCGAACCACTACCATCCCAGCGTGTCAGAAAGCCATTAAAAGCCCGTCTCTTAAAACGGTTTCTCAGCTCGCCCATGTTGCTTCTTCTCTCAGGCCATATTTAATAAATAAAGCCGCCGGCACTCTGCATCTGGGCGAGAGAGCTTCTGCAAAGTGTGGGGGGGCCGTGAGAGAAAGAGTGAGAGGGTCACTATTATATCTTGCTAAAACGCTCCAAATGTAATTCAGCCGCAGGTCAGAACTTTAAAAGTGCAACCGCCTGTGTGTTCCTGGGTGTGTATGGTGGCGCTGCATGTGTGGGTGTAAAAGGGGTCGGTTTTTAAAGGGTTTTTAAAAGGTTTGGAGGAGTGAAGGTCAGGTGGTGGAGAAAGCGTTAACAGCAAACCTCTCTCGCCACATCTCTCCATCCTGCTCTTCCCCTCTGCTGCCCATGAAAGTTTGATGTTAGAATTAGGTTGTTGACTCATCTCGCACCTCTGTGCTCATAGTATTGACAGGCTGCCAGCGGACTGCTGGGCGGGCCCAGATAGCCACTGAGTGTCTACTCCCTCCCTCACTGTCTCACTTCCTCTCTTTTTTTCACTCTCCTTTTGCTTCAGCATCAGCCAACAGCATCAGAAGTGTTTTAACAGAGCTTTAATGGCCTCTGCCCCAAACCTCACCTCCAACACACACTCAGCCAAACACACACACACATATACACACACGCTGTAGGTTGGAAATAGCGTGCTGGTGGTGGAAAAAAAAGTGTTGAACAGAAAAAGAGAGAGAGAGAGAGAGCTCGTTGTTCTGATGGAGGGTGATATGCTCTCCTTTTCTCACCCCCTGCTCCCATCTCCCTTTCTTCTGCCCACTGTTTCATATGACCAGCCTCTCTGGATTCTATCCTTTTGTCGTATTTCTGTTCCTCTCGATCTTTACATCGCTCCGTCTTGTTTTCACACTGATGTAGTGGAGTATTCTCTGAGTTCTTTACTTCTTTCTTCTGTCTTTTCCTACGGCACTGTCTCATCATGCAGTTAATAAAGTGTTTGTTTGTTTTTTTTCTTTCTGGATGCGAGTAGCAACATTTTTATTCTAATTGATCAGCCATCTCATCTCAACACAGAATACCATTATGGTACAATTGACAGGCTAAAATAGCTTATAGCATGCTACCTACGTAAACGCGTAAAAGCTATTCAACACATTACATGTATTATTCAATCTTAAAGCGGCTTCAATCAACATTTTTTTATAATTCTGACAATGTATCAAATGACAGTATGAAAAATAATGTGACAATGAGGAAGGGGTCGCTCGTGGTGATGAACCTCCTGAGTTGGAGCATCATTTGACGTGGTTTGGCCAATCACAGACAAGCATGAAAACAATGAAATGCATTCAATTGATTGAAGATGTCCCGCCCTAAGGGAGGACGGAGGGTGCTCGACCTCCTCTACCCCCCACGATGTCACAACCACTTCCCACACACAGGCTGCCCTTTCCTCTCTGACCTGCAGGCGTCTCTGTTGAGGCATTTTAATCAGGATTTAAATAATGGATTTTTTCCAAAGAGGAGAGGAAAATTATTTTATAAATGATACTGAGATTTGGTAATGGTTAATTTCGACCAATTACTCTTTTATATATTTTGATCTCGCTCTTGCCTCTCAAAAAAATAGAGGAGGAGCAACCTCCTCTGCCTCTATGGACCAGCCTCCACTGGTGGAGCATCAGCAGCAAAAGAGCAGATATTTCCCTCAGGACTTATTTAGACAACCACCACTAGAGATTTGACTATTTGTAAAATTCAGGCATATTCATGTTTGTTGAAAAACAGTGCGCTCTCACTACACACATTAATATTCTTAAAAATAAGTGTGACATGGTGAGAAATCTGCATATGTATACACAGATTTTACAGTCGGCTTTTCTTAACTGTAACCACGGTCTTTCTCTAACCTTGACAACACTTAAACCGTACCATAGTTGCCATTTACAGATATCAAAGTAATAAATGAGCTCAAAAACTGGTGGCATTTAACATTCCAAAACATAATTTGGGGTTTTGAAGAGTCGCCTTGTCTGGCAGTAGGGTTGGACTACATCACTATAGCTGCACTTTGTCTGTCAAACCACATCCTTCCATCCTTCCACTTTCTAACCAGACTTCACAAATTTGTATGTAGAGTCATCGGTTGTTTCTCCTCTCTTTTTTTTTTTTTTATATATATTTTTACATTACAAGAAGACATAGGACAATTGGATGGTGTTAAAACATACAGGAATTAGGACAATAAGACAAGTACACTACAACAGTTTATATTGAACTGGAATGTTGAGTTTGGACATGTGTTTGTGACGTGAGATGTAAGATTAGGTAGTAAGTAGTAGTAATGATGATGATGTGGGTAATGTTTTTGTTGTTTTGTTTTTTGTCTTGTGGGAGGCCCCTGGCTCCCATCCCAGATCACCTCCAGACCCGTAGGAGGGAGCTGGTCAGATGTTGGTTGCTGGAGATTTATTTTTTTTATTTTTCCCCTTCTTCAGTTTAATATCTCCCACCTCTGGGTTAAGCCTCGTCCACACAGGGAACGTCAGCAGTGCGTGGCAGGCGTTACCTGTTGTTTTTTATTTCGGCGTCCGTGTTAACAGGTAAGAGCACCCACACTGCCCGCGTGAGACGCGTTTGGCTCGGCTGTGTGTCTTCTAGAGATTCGAGGTCTCGCCTATTTTTGACGCGAGCTGCGCGGTTCACAGCAGCAACAGACAGTGAAAATGATCAATCGACAGAATATTGACATCATGCCAGCAAGATTACTACAGTTTCGATGTCTCTATCTATAAAATAATGTTACAGAGATGAAAAAAAGCAAAGAATTATTTTTAAATCAACACTTCCTGCTTTCATTTCAAAATAAAAGCCCTCAACAGGACAGTGTTGTAGAACATGCAGTGACTTGCAGAGCTCCATGAATGAATAAAGTACAGTGCTTGCAGCTGGAGCAGCAGACACGCAGCTGAAACGCAGCTGGTGTGAACACCAGACGCGTATATCACGCAGCCGCCACGCGACGCAGCCGCCACGCGCTCCTGACGTCCCCAGTGTGGACGCAGCGTTAGGAAGTCAAGCTTTCCCGCCCCAACGCCACCGTGCCGGCCTAACCTTGCTCTGATCAGCAAGTTGTAGAATGATATATGGAGCCTCCTCCACTGCTGAGCTTATGGATATGATACAGTATGGTCGATATGATTTGATAGTTGATATGACAATGAAGTTTTCATTGAGTAAACATGAATTTGGTATTAGCATGTGTTATCAAGAGTTTTTGTCTCAGTGGGTTTTCCACTCTGACATGAGCAGCATTCCAGCGGAAACTCCGGAAAATCTTGTTTTGCATTGAAAACAGTCACATTTACTGTAGCTGCAATTTGTCATCTTTTGATGAGGTTGCACCCTGACTCACTCTTTCCTTTTCTCTCTGTTTTTCTCTCTGTCGTTCACACACTTTTCTACCTCCCTGTCTTCTTTAAAATGCGCCCCCCCGCCCCCCGCCCCCCCGTCCTTTGGTTCTGAGTTGAAGGTTTAGCTGTGATGAGCGCTGTGCTAGCTAGGCCCAGCCAGAGGCAACGCTCATTAGCAGAGTTTAGCCACACAGGCGCTGAATGGGACGGCTTGTTGACACACACAATAGGATCAACCCCCTCACACTCACGCTGCACACACACACACAACCGAGTCGTGGCTCCAGCTTGACGCGTCATGCCCCCCCTCTCTTACCCTCTTCAAACTGGGCTAGTGTGTGTGTGTATGTGTGTGTGTGGGTGTGTGACAGAACAACCCACCCAGATAGCTCCTCTGATGCCCTCTTTCCCTCACCTTACTCTGTCACACACAAACACACACAGTCACATGTCACACACCTCCTTGCTCATGCACCATGACCTGACACACACACACACACACACATTTGTAGATTTTGATTGTCGAGAAATTCTACATTCATACACTTAATTACCTATCACACACACGAAGACACACACACACACACATTTGTAGGAGAACAATACATCTATTGTCTCTTAGTGGCAATAACCACAACTGTCCCTCACAGATTTTAGTATCTACAGTGCAGTTGTCTCCTCAGGGGTTATATCATCCTCAAGGCCGCACACACACACACACACACACACACACACTCACACACACACACACACAGACACACACACGTGCTTAGTAATGGAATAAGCAACCCTAATACACAGTAAACTGACCAGTTAGTACTAATAGGTTCTTTCACTTTGGCCTGGTTTTGCTGTCACATGGCGGTAGGACAAGGCTCTGTCTTATGGCCCCATCCACCCCGCCGGATGGGACATATCAGCTCCAATTTGGCCCATCACCGCCTTTAAGAAAATTCATCAGGCCCTCGTTAGGAATGAAAGCAGTCTGTGTACCGGGAGCCGGGGCAGATGGGAGATTAGTTCAGGCTTCCCACGGACAGGGAATATAGAAGGAGGAAGGAGCTGTGTTTGTGTGAGCTGAGTCGGACAAAATGAGGACACATAAGGACACTTAAGTTCTGTGTGTTTGTGTGTGTGTGTGTTCTTGTATTTTCAAGGTAGGCTACTTATGAAGATGAACATAACCTCATAGAAATAATAATAATAAAGCCTCGAGAGACGAAAATGCTGCTCAATCATAGGAAGAATAGGACAAGATTGCAACACTCGATCGTAGTCTTAGCGAAGTGCTTGGACCTCCAGGTCCACTAGCCCAACTAGTCCACGTCTTCACACAGCCGACCTCTGTGTGACTGCTTGCTACAGCTCTAAAATATCACATGATTAGATGTGTTGCACTGCGGGAAACATCTGCATAGGGCTGTGACAGTTAATTTAATTATCGACTGATCTGCAGATTATTTTTGGTCTATGAAATGCCCGTCACAAATTCTCTTCTCTTAATTGCTTTTGACTATGTAATGTTTAATTTGTTGCCTGAGAAATTAATTAAGCACTTCATCAACTGTGATAATAATTGCCAAATAATTTTCTGTAGATCAGTTAATTGATCAAACAACTATCAGGTGTAGAGCTGAAATTATTTCAGCTCTTTTTACTGCATTTTCTTTATTTTCTTCCCCCTACTACTTCCTGGGTATTTGCCTTGATAAACGCATCCATAACGCAAGCAACAGTCTGTTCATTTCCTGTTAAGTTAGGTGACGTGGAAATCTTGTTAGTTGAGAGAAGCTGGCCAGAGTTGAACGTTCCACAGGCAATTAAATATATATACTTAGCTTCAAAAGAATCATCATGAAATAACAGAAATAAATTGTGTCTCTTCTCCAGAAAGGAAGCAATGTATATATAATTTGACCCCAGATCAGCACATAATATAATAAAGAGAAGAGCAAGTTACCTGAGAAGTTCCACTATTGTTTTTAATTAGGAATTACGGCTGAAATGGTGATTTCCATCAGTTATTTGTGAATTATGTAAATAATTAAAGTCCTCGGTTCAAATTATTTCCCTTGAAACATCATTAAACTGTATTAGGCCTACACAGTTGATGTGATGTGTTGAAACAGAAGAGAAAAAGGGGAAGGACTGGGTTCTAGCAGGTTAGGGGGAAAAGATCATCACACACTGCTCTGAAACTCAGTACGAACTATCGTATCGAACTAATATTTTCAAGTGTCGAGAAGAATCCTTTTCATGGACTTTTCTCATCAACAAAGTAAACATAAACCCACTTAAAGCACCATTCATGTCAGAGCATTCTCAGAGCAAGGACATTCACACTTCATTCTCTGCTCAGGTAGACATTACTCCTCTATATCTTTACATAGACAATAGTTGATGATGATATATTAATGCTGATATCATAGACTCAGGTAGACATTACTCCTCTATATCTTTACATAGACAATAGTTGTTGATGATATATTAATGCTCTGGATATCGAATTTAGCAGCTTAACTTGTCGGACTTTACTCTCCAAATTCTGACTTTTTCCTACCCAGATTTTTTTTCTTTTCTTTCATGTGGCCCTAATCCTCATCTTTGTGAAATACAACACCAAAGCAGCAAAGAAATACACAATCTGCCATTTAAAAGCTTGGTGCACAAGACCACTATGTAATCAGGGCCTCTGGCATCCCACAGCCGCCTTTTTCACTTTGACCACAGATTTTTGCTCTCTTGAGTCTTGATCACCACGGTTTCTGATCTGATTTCTCTAGGTTCAGTTGCCTCTGTAACCTCTCTGTGCACTCAATGGTGTGGAGTGTCAGTACACACATATAGAGCAAAGCTGCAGCAGGTTTATACACTGAGTCCATTTCATGGAGATTTATCTTCACTATACGTATAGTGTTGTCTTTTGCTTTGAGTAAGGATGAGAGATGCAGTCAAGTAGTGTGTAGCCAGGCGTGGTCCCCTCCACTGCAGCCTAAAGTCCTGTCTACTAAAAACTGCGTTCCCATACAGCGACATTGCATTGTTAATTGTGTTTAGAGAGAAAGTATTTCCTCCCAGTTTGTTTTTGACATATCACAATAGGTTTGTAATGAGTCTTCGTAGGGAGGAGGTCGGGATGGTGGAACGTTGAGTTAATTTAATTTACGTCCGTAGCTTAATAACGTAACAAACATAGTAATTTTAAACCAAACCATGATGTTTTACTAAACCTAACCAAGTCGTTTTGTTGCTTTTCAACTGACAACATTACCCATGTCTTTAAAATTGTTTAAAACGCCGACCGTAATCCAGCAGAAAATATGTTTCCCTCGAAACGTAATTGAGAATGCAGTTTAGTTGTATGGGGTGTAGGGTTTCCACCTAGTATAATCTCATTACACAGCTACATAGAGCGGGATGTATCTATTGTTGCAGGTTCGGCACTGCAGGGGCTTGCGCAGGCTCACTGATCACAAGTGTTGCTGAGCATTCATAGGAGAACACACAAAAAATGAAAAATAACTTGTTGTAAAGTATCATACGAACCGTTGTATAGGAGGATATGTCGCACGGTGAGCTGCAGCGACAAGTTGAAAAAGTTGAATCATCATAAACTCCACATGCAGCAAACAACAAAGAGGCGTGCACGTTCACAAGAGCCGCAGCAGCCGCCCCCCCTCTCTCTGTATACCTGTAAGGTACGTAATAACCTGTTTAAATATATAGATTGTACTAGTTATTGTCATTTATCTCTGTCCAAGAACCACACACTCAGTCTATTTTCAATAAATAACCAAAAGGAACATTTTGTCCGGAGTGCATTCTAACCGATGCCCCCTGGTGGTCACAACTTTTATGAACTAGTAGAATTATACAGTCCTTCCCATTCAACGTAGCACCGCTGCTGCTGCTGCTGCTGCTGCTTCACATAAAACGCTTTCCACTGGCAAGCTAGTAGCATACTTTTATTGTGAAATAGCTACAGGAAATGCAATATATATGTCACAGAGGCTTCCAGAACATTTTTAATAGTGCTTTTGTTTGTTAGTATGGGCACTGACATATTGTCATTTAGTTTGGATGACTTGTAGGAACCAGCACGTCATCAAGGTTAACGACACCTTTTACCAGGCCTTTCACGACTTGGCACGAATATCCCTTCTGATTTCGAAAAACTCAAAAAGAAAAAAAACAAGTACAGTAATATAGAAATAGAAATGTTTAGTGTACGTTAATGTATATTCACCGTCAAGGACTGCATGGGATGTTGTTAGATGTGTGCAAACTGGAACTGTGTCCCAGTCTTATCTTTGCTTATTGCACACAGCAGCCTGATTACTGAAGTGAGACAACCACCTACTCCCTCTCTCTCTCTCTCTCTCTCTCTCTCTCTCTCTCTCTCTCTCCCTCTCTCTCTCTCTCTCTGTCTCTTTCCGTGTCTCTCTCTCTCTCTCTCCCTTATCTCCCCTCTATCTATCACATTCCTCCCTTTGATCAATGCCAGGGGCATGTGTGGTCGGAGCCAGTGTGTTTGGATGTGTGTTTGCGAGTGTCCGACTGAGATTATGGAAGTGTTATCATGTGTACTGTGTGTGTTAGTGCGGCAAGAGCGTGTGTTTGTGTGTGTGCATACCAGATTGGCGATGCTTTGATCTCCCATGCAGTGTTGTCTTTGAACTGAAGAGCTGTGTATGACAGAGGCTGCTGTTAAAGCAGTGAGGGCCTTCAGCTGATAAGACAGGAGTCCTTGGGGCCACATGTAGCTCGGTGAAGTTACACAGCTCTACAGTGACAGTGATTGGCCTCCTAGGCAGCTGCTGGGCTATTACCTTATATCCAGACCAAGCACAGTCTGACTGACCAAACTGTTTAAGTAAAAAGAATTGTGGATGTCATGTTAAATTAACCCTACATCGACATTTTGTAGGAAGGACAACAAACAGCATCTCCCTTCTTGAAACTATTGTTCACCTAAACCGTTATTTATGTTTAGACAACATTTAATATTTTACAAGTTTGACAGTGCTACTTTTGGCTGAGTTTTCTCTTCCATTCTCCAGTAAACTTGCAGCAGCGACGCGCTTTGATTTCAGGCTGGTGCACGCCAAGGGTAGAGTACGAGCAGGGAGGCAGGGAGGCATCTGATTGGTTCTTTCCAAGCGGAAAGTACCAAAATAGTACCAAAATAATATACCCAGCCCTAGCAAACTCGGGACTTGGCCATAGCCCAAATTTTGCATTATTCCAAAATTGGTAAGTTGATGATACACAGGCAAACGTTTTGAGCAAATTTCAGATTTCCTGGAAGCAAGTAATAAATATGAGTGACGGGGCAATGAGGAAAGAAGGCAAGGAGCTACACTGGAAAAACATACAGTTGCAGGACTGAAATTGATCAAATAAAAGATTCTACTGCCATCTTGGTTGCCTCCTTTTATGAAAAGAGGAGGTAATATCCACCAGCTAGCATTTTTGACAATTGTGTCACAGCTGTTATACCACCTCATCCCAACCACCATTGTGATGAAAATGGTTCGGGCTGAGAACATGTCACCTGACCAATTTTCTACCTCAGGTTGGTGTTGGAACTTTGCCAGTAGAGCTCTCTCGTCTAGCTTGGCTGGTTATCAAAATGGTGTCTTGTTTTCAGTGCCAAGGTGATTCAATTAAGCTTTGTTAGCAATTGTTTTTTCACCCATTTGTGTCCTTTGCAAAGTATAACTTGCTGTAAAAAAAAGATGTATGTGTCATTGCTATATACATATGTATTAAAGCTTAAAAAAAAACTTGATAAGGAAGAACAAAGTTCCAACGAAAACAGCAGTGATCACCGAGATCAGAAACATGACCACAGTTGTTGCTCCTATAGCTGTCAACTTGTTCCATGGCTCATTCCCATAAGACATGAATGCAAAAATTTGACCCTTCCCCCTGTTGGAAGTGTTGGATATGCATGGGAGCACCTTCACCCCTACCGCACCCTGTCCTCCTGACCACCCCCCCACATGCTTCTCATTTAGGGCATCAGGCATCTCGGCTGCAGTCCTGACCTTCCTCCTCAGAGTTTTATGAGGCAACCATTAACTCCCTGCTGGCCCTCCATGGCCTGCTGGCCAGATTTACAGCACCAATGAAGTGTGTGTGTGTGTGTGTGTGTGTGATTATCACGAGGGTGGGTGCTTGTGGGATAAGGTGTTTGTGTGTTGCCTGGTCTTCGCTTACCCTGTGACTCTGATCCTCCATTAATCTGCAGCATTAGCGCCAGTGAGCTAATGGATCCAGCCACAGCATTAGCTGTGGGGGAGAAAGAAGTCTAGGATTGCGGGATGGAAGAATGCCACATTAACATGCATGGATGCAAGGTAGTGTTGGGATGAATTGATAAGCTATTGAGCAAGCTTTCAAACAAGAAGCCACTGATGTAGGCTCTTTTCTGTCAGCAAGAGTGCGTTGATGTGTGAGTCCCACATCTCCTGACAACAGTTTGTGAATCATCATACAAGGTGTGGTCCCTCTCCTCTCCCCCCCTGTCTACAGACTTTAAGACTGCAGAAGAGGCATGATACCTGTTATTGTGAATTGAACCTCAATGGCCAACCCGGTCTCACTCACAACGCATCAAGTACCACAGCTTGGTCAGTGGCCCTCGGCGTCTGATACCGACGCACCGAGGCACCCTCCAGCATCTATTTGGGACGCACCGGGCTTTCAACTAACTCCAATGTAAACCCATCCACGTCATTGTTACACAGTCAGAGCAACTGACGTAGTTTAAATAGTGACAAAGTCCGAGTAGGGTGGGTGGGCGACTTTCATCCAGGAGACCGCTGTTCATGTCCCGTGTGAAACCAGGTCAATGTTGAGTTATTTTACCGTAGTTTGTTTTGCAATTTCCGGACTTTACCAATGCCAGTTGCGTAACAAGCGTAGTTATTTTACGTAACAAACTTACTTATTTGAATCCAAACCACAAGACCACAGCAGTGGCAAACAATTGTGCTGTGTTTTATTCCCCTTAGGAAATGGAAGCACTTGGACCAGCCAGAGTTCACAAACAGGCGCTCAATGCCAGTCAATCTTGCAAGGTGAATGAAGTGGCATATTCCATACTGCTACAAGTCACCCGTAGGTTTCTGAAGAGATTAGTTCAAGCCTGGATTTGGTTCTACCACTCACCACTATCTCAAGGCAACAAAATCCATGTTTGGTCAAAGTAGAGGGAACCTTGATCGACAAGCATTTGGCAACCAACATAACTGAGGAAAACAATTCCAACAACACTCCCTTGATACACATAGAAGAAGAGAAATAAACTACAGAGCTGGATTTTTTTTTTTTTTTGTGAAAGAAACCTGCGATGGCTGACCTTTTTCCCTCTAAATGTGGAGTGGCATTCTGTGACTGAGGTGTCCATTTTGTGTCAGAAGCACTTGGGAGTAGGAGTCCCAGAATCCCAGAGTGCTACTTTATGTCTTCAGGCAGAGAGCTAACACCTAGGCTCTTAGCTCTATAGCATCTCTCCCTCCTCCTTCCTCACTCTTTACCCAAGTGGCATCGCACTAGAAGAAGAGGTGGGATCACAGGCTCAGAGGTGTTGCTGGACCTGTCCACAGCCTCAGTGTGTGTGTGTGTGTGTGTGTGTGTGTGTGTGTGTGTGTGTGTGTGTGTGTGTGTGTGTGTGTGTGTGTGTGTGTGTGTGTGTGTGTGTGTGTGTTCGACTCTTGCTTATGGGAGTTTGTGCCTGTATCTAGTACCTTAAAATCTAACAAAGACAATGCTAAATATTTCCTTAGAAAAATCAATCATCCTGCATTTCCCCTCAGATTATTATTCTTGTCAACAACTTGGGTTTTGTTTTTTTAGTTTTGGGTATCATTTCTATCAGTTAAGATAACATACTACTCACCAAAGTTATTGCTGAGATCTGGGAACATGGCGACATCACTACAACAAAGTCCGAAGGGACATAATATGAGCAGTCAGGAGATCACTTGTAAACAGGCTAAACCACTTTATTCGGGGAAAAGTGTAGCACTTTAGTATAGCACTGGTTAAAATGATCTGTCTGGTACTCACTTTTAAAGAATTAGGTTCACTTTAAAGGACAATTTAGATTATTTTAGGAAGATCTAGGGATGCTCCCACCTCCACGTAGTTCCCCTCCTCCCTTCATGACATTGGAAGTTAAAGCCACTGGCCTATAATCATCCTTTTCCTGTGGACAAAACCCTTTGAGTACAATTTCTCAATTGTATCGTCAAACTGTTTGCAGTGACATAACTGCTCTTTAAAAAAATGACAGATTTTCCTATCCATAGGGTACCAGTCTCTTACTCTGCAAAGATTTGATGTCACTGTCTTCCCACCTGAATTTGTCAACGTGTTTCCTCGAAATGATCTTAAAGGAAAGAGTTCAGAAGTTCAAGGTCAGATGCTGGTCATGTCCAAAAGGCTCACGCTCTCAGTCTTATGGCAAACACAGGCATACAGCTGAGCTGGTTCACTGGTAAGCAGGGGCTGTAAAAGCACTCTCATGCACACTCTCGCAAACACACACACACACACACACACACACACGAGTTTGCACGCAAAGCTGAGAATGGCTCGCCGCGGCGTACTGCAGTATGGGCTAATGGCTTTCACAGGAGGAGTCACACTCAGGTAGCATATCTCCTCCATTACGCCTTGCCCGCTGTTTAAGTGCCAAATCTGCATCTTTTTTTTCCCTTATTTCGCACCTCTTCGGACAGCCAACATTGGCTATGCGTGACCATATATTTTACCAATCACACTTTTTTCCTATTACCAGCAACAATATTATATCAGCAGAACTAGCCATAATAGGTTTGAAAAGCATACTGTATGTCTACTACATGTTTAAATGACCAGAGCTCTGCTCATGAAAACATGATTGAATTATTGAAATGAGCTTATACTAGCCACTATCACACATGATGTGCATACTTTATATCGGACACATCTGTAATACATACATTTTTACATGTGAAAAAGTGCGTGGTTAATATACCAATTTTCCTGTCACTGCAGGCTCATGTGATTACCTTATACTGTACCACATCAACAAACTCCCCATTACATGATCGTTTCTAGAAAAGTTTAGAGCGTAATATCTACATGTATTACTTTTGTTCTCTGGGATGCACATTGTCTCACTGATTGTTTACTCTTTTAACTTGAAACACAAAGCACATTTCAGATTTACGCCTACACTTATTATCAGTTGTACCTCTGTTGACCCCGTAAAGTAAATCAGCTTCAGTTTCTCTGTCTCATCCACCAAGTTATTGAATCGTCATGTTTTGTAACTTACTGGCCCAAAAGACCTAACTTAATTGCAGTGCTGTGAAAGCGAGACAATTTATTTTGCAACTCTGGATTTACAGAACTGGGACAACAAAGCTAATCTTCACAAAAGTGTTTTCCCTCGCTGGCAATCAGGTGAAAAGCTTGTGGCATTTAGTGGCTCTTAGCAGGGCCAAGTTGTGCCAAGGAGGGCTGTGTGATGTGGAAACACTCCTGGACCACCAGCTCTAATCAGACTGATGATGGTTAAAGACACAGAACCTTCTCTGAGTCAAAGCAGCATCTGTCTGTGTGTGTGTGCGTGTGAGTGTGTCGGGGTCTGTGTGTCTGTATGTAATGGGGCTGATGGCCTAGACAGCTTTGATCCCAAGGCCTTGTCATGTTTATGGCGGTGTTGAGAGGGGTAAGCCAGGCCAAAGGAACAGGTCACAGACTATCAAGGCAATATGTCCGTGTTAGGTTAATAGTATGTGTGTGTGTGCACGCATCCTCGGTTGTCTTTATTGCCTCTTGTACATGCTTGTGCTCACACACACGCAATCATTAATCAGAATATTTTCAGAAGTCTTCAAAAGGCTTTAAAAGCTTTTGAATCTAACACGAACCATTTTAGGTCATCTCTTAATCAACAAAAGGGTGCTGCGGAAGAGAAGGTTCCGTATCGTATTCTACTATTACGACTTTACACATGTTGCTTTTTAAAGGCTGATATTGATACTTTTAAGTCTCAATATCTTAAAAAAAATGCAGACAAACCACAAAATAAAATACAATTAAAGGCATTTAGTATTGTCCACCAGAATTACATATCTGGCAGGGTAGAGAAACTACATAAAACTATAAAGGTGCACTCAGTAGAGTGCACATCTCCACCAGGTGTGTCTGCAACTACCCCCGCTGTAATGTTTGATTGAATGAATACAAACCACGATAGTCTAACCCCTCGTCTAGACCGCAAGCGTATCAGACGTGTTTGGAATACACCGTAGGACTCCCACCGGCTGCTAACAGCTAACTAGCTCTCCTCCTACTGACATAAGAAGACGCGCTCCATTGTATTTAGCACTCGGTTCAGTTTGTCATTTGCTAAACCGTAAAATACCGTAAAACTTCAATTAAAAGCCGAGCCCCAATTAGTCCCTCTTACTCACCGCAGTTACAATTATCGCAATTACAGTCAGAAAACGCTGAGCGCTGCGTCACCGGTTGTGTGTGTGTGAGAGAGAGAGAGAGAGAAAGAGAGAGAGAGAGAGAGAGGCTCATCGCTGACGGGCAGGTGGGTTTTAAGAGGATAAAGACAGGTGTTGTGTCGGTAACCCAGGGGCCATAAACGAGCTAGATCAAATGAATGATTCCTAATTGATATGTTATTTGATAGCCTAATTTTTATACAAGTAATATTCATATTGGTTTAAATAAACAATTTGATAGTATTTCCCATCTTTGCTGAGCAACAGTTTTGTGCGAAAAGAATTAACATATAGACGCCGGTTGAGTTCAGTAACTGAAGCAAATAAAAGTCTGGACTATTAATTGCAGTTTTACGGTCATGCAGTTGTCTTACCTGGTTGCCGTAGCAGAAACAAGAGTACAAACTGAAGCAGTTGTTGATCACTTGTGGCCCCTACCGGCCGGTTGTGAAGAGGGAGGAGTCAGAAGCCAGTAATGCTATAAAACAGTAACCCACGAATGGTCCTTGAGTATACAGTCATAAATAAGTACAAAAAATATTAGGCTGATGGGTCCCGCAGTATACGGGATCCGCTGTGGACAGACACAGAGATGCACACACTTACGCACGCGTACACACACAACTGAATACATAATATTGTGGCGATAATAATAATTAAAATAAAAATGTATTTCAAAATTGTAATTAGTAAATAATATTTTGAATTTTGTGATTCTTTTAAGTTTTGGTGGGCGTGGATGTGCATGGGGAACTTGGTTAAATCTTGGCTCTGGCCTTGGAAGTAAACTACCTGAGCAAAAAAGGCTTTCATAGACAAATACATTCATATTCCTCGAAGTGATTTATTGAAAAATCGGTTCCAAAACACAGGTATTGTATTGGCACCTGCATTGGAACATTTCAAGTGACAACCAGCCCTACAAAGAAAGTGAAAAACTAAATTGTTGAGCTATCAAAAGGTTTTAGATTTATGTCTCTGAAGTGACATTTGCAACCTTGTAAAGTATCTCGCCACAGCCTGATTACCACAACTAAAACTGTAACTAAATGGCTCAGACACAGCCACCCTCACCCCACCCCAACACCCTCTTTCTCCCAGACACAGTGCGACACCTTCAACACCTTCAGTGAGCAGTTTTAGTACAGAAAGCTGTACTGTACGTGGTGTTGGCTGAAGGCTGAAGGAGGTAATAAGCTTACATGTCAGGCCCACTGGTTAGCAAACAAAGAGCGATTATCCCACTTTCTAACAGGAAGGAAGGAATGCACTGTGCTATACACAACCATTGAGCAGAAAAAGGGTCAGGATAAGTTGTTGTTATGTGATTGTGGAATGCGTGTAAGAGGGTGTGCGCATTTTCTCTGTTTGCGACTGACTCTCAAGTACATTGCGTCTACACGTGTGTGTGTGTGTGTGTGTATTCAGTCGAGGGTGAGCAGCCACGCATGGCGCCGAAGCCTCCTTATTCTTGAATTCCTGGTAAAGATGCTAATTTGAGACCCTCTTCACATGTGTGTGTGTGTGTGTGTGTGTGTGTGTGTGTGTGTGTGTGTGTGTGTGTGTAGTGTGTGTTCATTCTGAGTGAACTGACTAAAGATGCCCTTTAGCCCGGGGCAGTCTCTCTTCATCCTCTCACTCTTGAGTGGCCACACACTAAGAGGCCAGATCCACTCTGAACAGCAGAGGGAAAGACAAGGACATGAGTGAAGACACGACAGCCCTCTGCTATTACATCAGCTCCGCTTTCATACAAGGTGCTACATGTAGCATTTTTTATCAGCGCCAGTGGTTGTTGATGAAACAGCATTTCCCATAAACCCCTTGTTCCAAAGAGGAACATAGAACGAAGGATTACTGAAATGTGCTGTTGCAGTGCAGTCAGTTAGTGCGGTAATGTCATGGATGGAAACCCAACTAGAGTTTAGATATACACCGATCAGCCATAACATTATGACCACCTACCTAATATTGAGTAGGTCCCCCTTTTGCCGCCAAAACAGCCCTGACCCGTCGAGGCATGGACTCCACTAGACCTCTGAAGGTGTGCTGTGGTATCTGGCCTCCATGGATCGGACTTGTTTGTCCAGCACATCCCACAGATGCTCGATTATATTGAGATCTGGAGAATTTGGAGGCCGAGTCAACACCTCGAACTCGTTTCCATCCACATGATGTAAAAGAAAACGTGATACATCAGACCAGGCCACCTTCTTCCATTGCTCCGTGGTCCAGTTCTGATGCTCACGTGCCCATTGTAGGCGCTTTTGGCGGTGGACACGGGTCAGCACGGGCACCCTGACCGGTCTGTGGCTACGCAGCCCCATACGCAACAAACTGCGATGCATTGTGTGTTCTGAGACCTTTCTATCGGAACCAGCATTAACTTTTTAAGCAATTTGAGCTACAGTAGCTCTTCTATTGGATCGGACAACACGGGCCAGCCTTCGCTCCCCACATGCATCAATGAGCCTCGGGTCTGACCCTGTCGCCGGTTCACCGGTTTTCCTTCCTTGGACCACTTTTGGTAGGTCCTGACCACTGCAGACCGGGAACATCCCACAAGAGCTGCAGTTTTGGAGATGCTCTGACCCAGTCGTCTAGCCAGCACTATTTGGCCCTTGTCAAAGTCGCTCACATCCTCCTTACGCTTGCCCATCTTTTCTGCTTCCAACACAAAGTTCAAAGTTCAAAATGTTCACTCTAATATATCCCACCCACTGCCAGGTGCCATTGTAACGAGATAGTCAATGTTATTCACTTCACCTGTCAGTGGTCTTAATGTTATGGCTGATCTGTGTATATTTAAAAGCATTAAGATATGACACACATACTAATATGGCGTGTGTGTGTGTTTTGGTACTTAAAATTAGACATTCACTCATGTATATGAAGATTTAACAAATGTGTGTATGTGAGAGTGTGTATGTGTCTCTGAAGGCAGTGTTCAACACTGCTGTCATGTGATGACTTCATGTCGTCAGGCCAGAGGGTCTAATGTCCAGCCTGTCTCCATCTGCTGCACACACACACACACACACACACTCACACACACACACACACACACACACACACACACACACAGTTCCGTGCCATTGTCAGTTGACTTCTTCACTATGTGTGTTTGCATTTTAACATTATAAACTAGCTGTACAGCAGGATTGAATATGTGCGTCTAGTTTAAGATACAGTACATTGACACTGTGGTTAATATGCACATGTTGTCTCGATAGTGTCTGGTCGGTGGCGCTGTGGCAAAGGGTAAAAAGAGGAAGAAGAGCCTCCCTCTGTCTTTCTTTCTGTCTTTCTCCTATTGGCTGAAGAGTCTGGAAATGAAATGTGATCCTCAGAGTGAAACATCAAACAGCTAGCAGCTGCTGGGTTGTCAGGTCACCGACCGGTCAGAGGATGGACCACGGCCTCCTCTGTGTGTGTGTATGTGTGTGTGTGTGTGTGTGTGTGTGTGTGTGTGTGTGTATAGCTGCACGCATGAGCGGGCATGCATGCGTGGGTTTATGTCTCTATCTGTTTGAGGGTCTTTCATTCTGTTTTGCGTGTGTGTGACATGTTCTTTTATGAACGTGTTTCATGGTTTTCCATACTCACTATATTGTGTGTGTGTGTGTGTGTACAGTACATGCACGTATTTACATATGCACAACCTTTAAACCCCACCGGTGTGTGGCGCACTGATATATCCCTGCCGTCATCACATAGCATATGTCTCCTCACGGACTGAGGCTAGCTGCTAGCCTAGCGGCGGTGGAAGAAGACGAGGTCAGGGCGTCTGGTCTGGGTGACGGGGAGAGGCGCTGAAATGCTGTCGGGAGGTGGGGGGGGAGGCGGGGGCTAGGGCTGGAGTTGGGGTATCAGGGGCATCTGTCTTGTTTTTGGCATGTGGAATGGGTCAGTAACCGTGTAGACAGGCAAGCTGAGTGGCTGGCGTAGCCCAGCCAAAGCAGATGGTAGGAGGGGTCACTGCGGGGTCATTCCTGTGTTATCCATGCCACATGTACGTGACATTCTGACAGCAAAAAACAAATCTATACGTGTCCATCTCTTCCCACGGGCACTGGACAGGACAGTTGATCTTTTTTTTTTTTTTTTATATTCGTCTCAATCTTTGGTGCTGAGCGCTAAAGTGTTTTCACCAGAGCTCAAATGTCAGACACGACAGCGGTTAGTAGTGTGATTGTGATGTTGATGTTTTTGAACATACCAGCCTTATGGCTAGACACAACATTGATATTGGATGGTTTTGCAAAACCCCAGATTACATTCAATGACAGTGTTTGTTTGTTTTTTAAGTTCATTATCCCAGTAATATTTGCACTTCTGCTCATATATGCTTCTACAATATCACTTTTAAGATGTCTTTGCTGCCCAAAATTTATCACCACATGGACAGCACACACGCACCACGGGCATATGTCAAAATTTCTGCCTATTCAGACACCCAGTGAATTATACTGTGAGCGTGTCTTTGTTCATTTTGGAGTATATCAGGGCTTTTACTATCTCTCTCACTACATAAATACAGACTACTTCCTTCCATTGGCACTGAACTTTGAACTTAATTCCTAGGGACACTCACTGGACTGGACACACAGGAAGTACAGTCGGAATAGACAAATTAGACAACTTGATAGGACACAGCCGTTCACTGTCTGATAATTAATTTATAGGATCAAAGTGAGATGGTTTCAAAGAGAAGGAAAAGTGTCCCATGAAGACTTCTAGTATGCAGCCTGCATGGTGTTAAGCTCAGGATGACTTCAAGAAAACACCCGCAGTGAAGTTTTCGGCTACTTGGGACTACTCTTGAGTGCGAGAGGAAACATTGTGTTTTGGCAGCTTTATTGATACTATTAGCATAAACCGTGAGGAGAATATGGAAACACAGGTTGCATGCTGGGATCAAACAGCAGCCATAAATGTGGCATTGACACAGTGTGGCTGTGGCAGTAGGCCGTTCCGGTGTGGCCAATAAGCTTTCCTGTGGGCTTTCCTGCAGGGCTTCCTGTTAGCGCCTCCTGCTAAGCTAACACCACTCCTCATTAACCCCGCTGTTAGCGCCGCTGGCTAACCTCCAGGGCGGAGGGGCGGCCGACTAAACCCTCCGGCCCCGGCTCTGAGAACACCTATCCAGGCTACATATCCACCCTTTAAGCCTCCCCACCACCTCTTGTTGTCACTCTGGAGAGACTTTCACCCTTAGTGACACGACTGATCACATCAGAGATCAGAGTCATCAGATGTCCTGCGTGTCATGTTTTTTTTTCTTCTTTTATCAGCTTGCAGCTAACTCAGAGAGGCTTGTATGGTTGTACATTCACATGAATTCTCCCCCCACCCTAATCAGGATTAAAATCTTGGCAGCCTCTCATTTATTTTGTCTTTTTTGTTGTCTTTTCTGTCGGTAATCTGTTGCCCCCTGGTAATAATCTGCCCTGCAGTCGCAGATAAAATAAAATCACACAGGAGGGACAGGAACAAGGCCGAAACTGAATATGAAAACAGCTGGACAGGCAGCCACATGGCGACCTTGGAAAGTGGGTCTGTATAAAGCATTACAAAAGCCCTGGGAGACACTCAGCCAATACATAAAGGACACTGTCTGCTCATCTTCTCTCCTTCTCTTCCTCCTTCCTTCCTCTCCATCCCTTTCTCCAGACTACTCTCTTTTTATATTCCTCCTGAGGTTATTTTCTTCTTCTTCTACACGTCTGCTGTCTGTTTCTTCATTCACTCTTTTGTTCAGGCTTTTTTTTTTTTTTGCTTTTCCTTTTCAAGTGACTCAACCTAGTTTCTTACTAAAACCCACAGTGTTGACGCTAAAGGCTGAAAGTGCCATCAGATGTTGGTGAACAGGTGAATACTGTAGGGGGAAAATATCCTCCATACTGTTAGAAAGTTCTTTCTGTAGACATTTACTATTTAGTGGACTCATATGTATAACTGAACTAATATTTCACGAAAAAAACACATTTAAAATTTTATATCAGAAAAATGTATTACATTTTGTTGTTACATTCAGCTACAGTATCTGGTGGATGGGTCCGACAAACACAAGACTTTCATCCACGAGACCGCTGTTCATGTCCCGTGCGATACGCTTCACTTTCACTTTACACTCAGCTGTTCGTTCATGTCCCGTGTTCACGTCAAGTCACGTTTTCACAGTAAAAACTTAATCATTTTAAGCCCAACCATGTTGTTTTTTTTCCTAAACCTAACTAAGTGGTTTTGTTTGCCTGAACCTAAGCAAGTGTTTTTGTTTAATTCACAACATTAAGCACGTGTTTACTGAGACTGCAAAGTGACGCCGAGGGGTCTGACAAAGCGTCAGTATGTGACGTGTTGGGATGAGAACCGTCCATCCGTTCTACTTCACACTTGGCAAGTGTATAGACGTGCCGTGTCAATGTGTACACGCGACACGTTCAATATTAATAAACTCTGAATAAACCAGCGATAGCGCTCTGTGCAGCAGCGGGGGCGGGGCTTCAAGGCTCTGTGGACTGAGTCCAGCATGCCGTTCCACAGCGGGCCTTTACAGGCCGCGGCTCATTGACTGCAGTTCACATTTGCTGCTAGATGCTGTATATGTTAACATTAATTTCCCGGGAGTCAACGAGCGATAAGTTGACAACGCTGCAAGCAGCAACACAGGGAGCCAAGCAAACGGGCACAGACACCGCACTGTATAGGACAATGAAGAAACTCCTTGAGCTGGAACCTAATTTTTGCTTGAAAAATTACAAAAATTTTGAATTAATTATCAAAATAGTTGCTGATTAATTTTCCTGTCAATCAACCGGTTGATGATGATCGATGGAGCTTTATTATAAAGTACTTTTACATTAGCGGTTATTGTTCAGCAGGTCAAAAAGATGTTCAATAGTGCACAGCAATAGAAAACATAAAGAAAATATTTTACTTAGTTTTGTCCTTGTTTTACCTGATTCACCAGGTATAATTGTATAATTATTAGTTGTTAAAGAGCTAAATATGTCCTGAAATTGACTAATCCAACTGAAATACTACTTCCACCTGTAGCAGTCTTAGCCGTACAAGTGCTTTCTGAAAACAACTCGGCGGCAGTCAGCCAACTTTGAAGTCGACGGCATTCCTTTCTCAGGCGAGCCCTCAGACGCTAGCGGCCTCCTCGAGACACACTCTCATCCCCTTAGACAAACTTTAATTAACTTGTATGTGCAAGTCTGAATCTCCCAGCTTAACCTTTGACACACTGCCTTACCTGAGCACTGCCTCTACAAGTGCCCCCCACTCACAGACAAAGACTGCATAAAGACAAGATTAGCCGCTCGCCATTGTCTTCTCTGCTCGTCTTATTGGAAGGGTCTTCGGGGCTCCGAGCCCAAAAGGCCGTTCTGCGGGCCAGAATCAAACACTTGAGCTTTCCCACTGGAGGCCAAGGGCCAGCTGGTAGTCCGCTTGTAGTTAGCGGTGGCTCAGAGATTTTGGACCTAACTTTGTAAAACCTCTCATGGTGAAAAGAAGTGGAATTATCCTGGGCAAATCCCTAGGTTGGAGTTGAGAGTTGTGTTGGTGTCTGTGAGTGTGAGTGTGAGTGTGTGTTTGTGTGAGCTCTGTCTGGCTCCGCCGTGGCTGCCTGAAAGAGGTTTGGACACTTGGATAATTGCTTGGACCTGACGCCGACCATACACCCTTCTCCCCCTCACAAAACCATATCCGCTATATCAGCTTTGTGTGAGTTTTTTTGTACGTCTGTCTAAGTGTAAATGTACGTGTGTGAGAGAGTGTGCGTGTGTGTGTGTGAGTGTGTGTTTGTGGTCAGGCAAACTATAGAGAAGACTCATAAACCCTAGAAGGAAAGTCTCTTTGTGAGCTGTGTGCGTGTGTTTCCAAACTACTCCTGACCTCACAGGATCCGCTCTCAGCTGACCACAGTTTTGAGCGAGTGCGTGTGCGCGCGTGCGTGTGTGTGCGTACGTGCGTGCCTACATGCGTGCCTGTGTGTTTGTGCGTGTGTGTGTGTCAGCAGGGGGATGTGGCTTTAGGGGAGGCAGCTTTACAACTGACACTGACAAGTCGTTTGGCACTCCAAACCTTCCAGTCTCGCCACTGTCCTTGAAACTGGATCAACACGACAGGATATGTCTGCCTCTATGCGTGCGCTCGCTCACGTCTGATTTTCTCGTGTCTCCTGTATCACTTCTCATTTTTAAACCATTATTTCACTCCTCAGTCTGCTCTACGTCCTATTTTCTTTCATTGTCTTACTCCACAAATACACAAAAACTTGAATTATTCATCTGAGGTCAGTTGTGCATTTCCTCTGCGATTACCGGAGGCAGTAGCATATGCAGAGACTCTGCGCGTTTGTGTGTGTGTGTGTAGGAGTGTGTGACACCGACCCCATAAAACCAGGCTGGTCTTTTCCAAGCACTTACAGATAATCCCCACAATTAGCCACAAAGGCTGCAGAGCACTTTGATCAGCACGGGGCAATGTGGAACTCCTCAAAGATATGCTCCTCTTCCATCGCTATCTGTCTCTCCTCCCAGTCGCACTTTAGCAAACTGATACTACACACCGCATCTGTTAAGAGGAGGCGGCTCAAACATTGGAGCTCTTTTTTTTTTCTTTTCTTTTTTCCTCCACTCTCTGTTTTTTTGTAGCGGGATGAAACGTGGCCCTTTTAATGTCTGGCAGTTTGGGGTTTGTGATTACAGCATGTAAGGCAGTTTGTTTATGGGTTGAGTTACTGTTGAGAGGCAAAGCCAGGCCACACAGATATTTGGGAAGGCGGAGAGGAGGAGAAGGCGGAGAGATGAAAGGAAAAGAGGCTGAGAAAGAGAGAGGGATGTGATGGGGACGATAGTGAGCAGAGCGTTCTAGGAAGAGGCAGTAAAAGAGGGATGTTTTTAACAGCAGAGCCACTTGGTTGAACCTTGTCTCTTCAAATTAAGTTCATATACAACTAAATTGCATTCACAAATATGTTTTGTATGAATCCGGATGGTTCCTGGATTGTATTTTATCAATATTAAAAAACAAAACGTGTGTATTGAACGTTTGTGCCAGCTGTTCACTGCCAGCACAAATTGACACCCTGAACTACGGTTGATGATTTTAAAATAATTTCCCACCATACATGTTCCTCATTTGAGCATTCAAATTCATTCTGGACCTTTGGTAGTAAGTGGTGACATTTCTGATTTCATATACATATTATTATTATACGGTTATGTTTCTAGTAATATTCCTCTTGAAAGTACATCATCGTTGAGGTGGCAAAACAAACCATCTGATGCTCTGGTTTTCAGGATATCCTCTTTCTTCTCTGTTATTATATGGGAGCGTATACACCATCTTCATAGTGCCAACATGAGGGTATTACTGCACACAGATGCGGGTAAGAGAAATCTGTTGCATGCAGCCATTTTTGCACGTTGTTGCGTCGTTTTTAGGCACAGAAGGAGTCTTCTCAAATGTCCACTGCTATCTTGTGCGAGATTCTCTACCTGTTGAATGCTGCCCTGCTCTCTAATTTGGGGATGGAAGGCTGCGTGTCTGATTAAGCCACTTGTTGAACACTGCTTCATTATTATTCTATTTATTTATCTATTATATTCTTTTTATTCTATTTATTCATTCCATTTATCTACTTTATATTCAATTTTCATCTCAGCTGAACTGTAAAGTGCCATTTCTATGCCTGCGCGACATCCAAAGCCGGAAGCATTATGTTGTCAGGTTGTCCGTCCGTCTGTCCGTC